>JASFDD010000560.1:0-13143 GCA_036937055.1 Nidula microcarpa | reverse complement strand
TGACAAGAGTTAAGGAGTACAAGCTGAATGTTAATGGAAAGATATATACTATGAAAAGTATAGTGTGTGGCTGAAACGAAGTAAGTACGAAAATGAAAATAGACCAGAGTAAACCTGAGTAAACCCAGAGATGAGCAGGAAGTCGGAAGAGTGTTGGGATTGATTGTGAGCAGTCCGGAGATGGCGCGCAATGCACCATATAGGGATATGACAGTTCTACTCTGTAATCTCAATGTCAGCACCTCATATTTACTTATCAGCTCTGCTGTTTACACCTGTAGAGTCTTTGATATGCAAGCATTATGCGCCGCACTATCCCCATGTTTGTAAAATATTGGCGAGGGGTAACGCTGATATCAGCAGAGCACACACTGGTTGGATAAAGTCTGTTGCGTTTTCGCCTGATGGGACACACATTATCTCTGGGTCACAAGACGAAACACTTTGTTGTGAATCAAGGTCGCGCAGTGGTAAGATAGCTGAACTAGATTGTAGGTTAGGCCTCCTACATAGGTCCTTATATACTACTGTACAAGTATTCTACAGTATTCTAGAACTACAGAGTATAATACTGAGTCAATGCTTGCTAAGATAATTACTAATGATATTACTAAGCCCGAGATAACCTCTTCGAGAATGTGCCAGATGTAATTCCAACACACTTTGTCTTTGGGATGCAGCGACCGGCGAGACTTCATTAGCGCCATTTCAAGGGCATACGGGTGCTGTATTATCTGTTGCATTCTCTCCCATGGAAAGTACATCATCTCTGGGTCTTACGATAAGACAATCCGAGTTTGGGATGCAGGGACTGGCAAGTTGCTGCTGTAGCCACTTCTCGAGCATAAGGGGATTGTGAATTCTGTCGCATTCTCGCCTGACGGCACACGCATCTTCTCCGGCTCTAGTGATGGCATCCGGCTCTGGGATGTAGAGACGGGCAAGGAGTTATCTGCGTCATTTCAGAGACACGTGTCGGAGGCAGACTCTTTGGCATTCTCAGCGGATGGACAATGCATTGTCTCTGGCTCTTATGAGGGACCGATCGTACTGTTGGATTCACAAACTGGAGAGCCCATTTCACCACCACTCCAATCCAATTATCCCGTGTTATGGGTTGCTTTCTGACTTGGGGAAGACTCCAAACGTCCGGAACGCATTGTATCTGGACATGACGCTCATAGCAATATCTTTGTCTGGGATACAACCACCTTACTAGCTATTCCAGAAGCATTTTCAGGCCACAAATCAGGAATAACAGGTATTGCATTCTCTTCCGACGGGAAGCGCGTGGTCTCCTGCTCCTACGATAACACAGTGCGTGTGTGGGATGCCGAGACGGGCGAGACTGTTCGAACTCCTTCGAGGCATATTTTATCTTGAGAGCTGCGCTGCAATTTACCCTGATGGAAGGCACGTTGTCTCTGGGTCGGGGGACGCCATCGTTCGCATCTGGAATGTAGACTGCGCGGAAGTGTTTCACACTTCCAGGTCCGCATGCAACCGCTATAATATCCACAGCCGCGCTGGATGGACCTGGAGAAAGCACTGAAAGTCAGCTCTACATCATTGTCTTTTCATCACATCGCGAACATGCGCTCGGTGATACAGAGCAGTTATACGAAGACCAAGGCAGCGACGCTATGGAGGACATGGAATCTGGCTGCATTTTGGGCCCGCGGGATGAGCTCATCCTATACATTCCTCGCGAGCATCTTAAGAGGCTTTGGGTCCCCCCCCCACTCGCCGCAGTTCTTGGCGGACAGGCGACTAAGCTTAATTTGCGCATGGGAGGAACTGGGAGCCATATCGATTGCCTTTGGATGAAAATTAGAAATTTCATTTGTTCCCTGGTTAGGAAGCATTATGAAGAATCCAGTTTCTCGCTCGGCTGATTTAAAAGACAAATCTTAAGTAGATGAATGAGCTGTAATGCATACAAGACGTTCATCCAGACAGGCGCGTGCTACTAGCGAGGAATATGGATTGAAGCTTCATCTGCAGATCAAGAGATTGGTAACTGTGAAGCGACAAAAATTTCTCTCTGTCTGGGAGTCGAACCCAGCTTTCGCGCGCACCTTCCACAGGCATATGCATGGCAATGAATGACAGGCGCGTGTACTAACCGATATACTAACAGAGAACATAAACATTTTTAAAAAGACATAAATATATCCCATAGATAAAAATGATGAATCTGCCTTGATTTCTTGAGTATCTGAGGTTTCGCGAATTGCAAACGCCATACTTTTCCAACTACCACCACCATGAGCCAGCTTTCCTCTTCCAAATCTCTTTCACCATCTGCTATTCTATTTGCTCGTGGGGTTGTTGCGCGTGTTTCCATCTGGGCGACTCTCCGAATTGCCATCCAAGAAAACTGGGGCGGCCCTGGAGGGTCGGAGAAACGTACATGGCTGGCTTCTGAGATCGTCGACGCCTTCGAGGAACAAAACCCCGTCCCTGATGAGCAATATATCGAGGAACTTCTCCTGCAAGTGATGGCGGACGAGTTTGAGTGCATCTTGGAAGATGCCAGCGCGGAGAACGTGGCGAGAGATGTTGTGCGACTGTGGGAGGAGACGAGAGAAAGGAAGACTCAGCTGGTCGAGCGGTTCGAGGAGTTGGCTGATAAGATGAAAGGGGTGAAAGTTAGCGCGCAACTGGAGGAAGGGAGCGATGACGATGAGGAGGATTGGGAGAGCGATGAAGAGGGAGAGGAGGACGAGACACCGCAGTTGATAGATCCTTCACAGGAAGCTCGTCCGAAGAACGAGCCAGTAGTGGATGAAGACGGATTTACCTTAGTTCAAGGGAAGGGAAAAGGAAAAGGAAACAAATAGGTATGTGTTTCTTGATGTTCTAATGCTCAGAGCTATCATTGATTCCACCGAGCTAGCTGAAAATATGACCTCATTCAGAACTCACTTCGTACTGTGGACCTCTGGAGGGAAATCCCATTTCAAATCATGCATACAAACCGGCGGGAAATTTTCTGTAATTTATACGGCAATTGCAAGAAGACCCTGAAAGTGGCCTACTTCCTATCTATCGTCGAAATAGAGCGGACCATGGTCGCAGCACTTGTCCATGCTGGTACGTACCCATCACCGTGGTCGTTCATCTTATACTCATACCTGGCTAGTGGATTTAGTTATGGATGTCATTCGTTGGTCTGAATGGATCATGAATTTTGGAACTTGCTCTTTTCTGATACCAATAGTGTTTTGGAAATTGGAATCATCACTTTCTCCCAGCTACATCCCATAAGAACCCTACGGCCGGGTCACTTCAGTTAACATTGCAATCAGTTCTATCCCTGCAGCGACATTGGAAGCTGAACAAAAATTATCCCATCTTTTCAATCTTGGACATTGATCGCCTCCACTGAGGATTCCTCCACATTGTTGACAACAGGAGCGAAGATTCTCTACTTCCCTTGGACATTTGGAGTTACTAGTAGCCCTGTCGCATCGTGAAATTTTACCTTGCTACCCTTGTAGGTGTGATGAGCATAACTTCTCTGTGCCTCGGCTACGGTTCACATGCTTCTGGTGTCGGGATAGAGGAGGAAGACGTCGCGTGACCACGCGCGATGTTGAATCTCCCTGTAAGCGCATACCTTGTGTTTACGGCCACTGACAACGACACGACTCGGTCTTACTCGTAAAAAACCTAGCTTTCAGTGGATTCAAGTAGCCATTTAATGTACCTGCACCGAGGCCGTTCGAAGACGTAACACTCTATAACTAATGTTGCGTCCACGAAAACATTGTAATACTAAATATTACCGAATAAATGGTATCACATCGCGACCTACCTAGGCGCGCCACTAAGGAGGCGCGTTCAAGATCTTCTGCAGGGCAAGTATTACGGAATTTATGCCCTGCTGAACGGAATTGATATCGTCTTCAACCACCCTCGCAAGGACGGCGGTCATCTTATCGGGGTGCCAACGAAGTAGCGAGCTCCTCACCCTTTCCTTCTTTGTGACCTTTGACCCCCTCACCCGAATCGTACCCAGCAAGAACTCCTCCACTCTCTCCATCGTCAAATCTGCCAATCTCACACCTTCCTCCTTCGAACCTTCAAGATCGACAGGCCAAGGTATATCCGCGAATTTGAGGTCCTTCGCTCTGCTGTGTGCTCCTGTTGCTTTGATAATCCGATTCCACCTCTGCTCGTATCTCTCCCATCGTTCTGTCAACTGCTTCTCTATTTCTCTGAGAGCCAACTCATCTCGAATAGCCTGCGTCCGCGCGTAATCTCTGTTCCCGTCTGCGTCTCGCAAAATCCCCCCGGAGCGGACCCATTCTTCCTCTCCGCGTCTCGCTTCCTCCGCCTGGATCTCCAAATACTTCTGTCTGCGCTTTTGCCGAGCCTCTTCTTCCGCTTGCCAAGCTAACTCTCCTTCACGCCTGCGTCTCTCCTCTTCTTTTTCTTGTTGTTCTAGTCTCTGCCGCTCCTCTCCTTCGCGTTTGAGAGCAGTATGATCGACGAGCAGAGAGGTGGAAGCAATATTGCTGGGCGAAGAAAAGACAAGATAGCCCATTCCAGGCTTAACAGGCGTTGCTACAGCTGGGATTCGCTTGGTTTGCGAAGATTGAGGAGTCGCGAACAAAACACTAGACTTTTTGGGAGGAGTATTCCACGTTGAAGGGTATCCGGAAGGACCAGCGGACTGCATCGTCAAGACTCTTGGACGAAGGGCGGTTAGGAGCAGTGAAATTTCTTGGTTGAGGAGGTTTATTAAATTTAAGATCCTGGACTGAAGTCAATGAGGTGGTTGAAGTTGGAAGTTGAACGTGAACGCCTCAGCGTCGCAGGCGTAATCTGACTTTGATTGTACTGGAAATTGCCGAATGGCTAAGATGCTGAATTTCACTCTCTTCAATTTCCAACAACGGTGTCCTCGTCGACTGTATATACAAGCTAATCTACAGTATTATTGAGTATTGAGTAGGATTTTATCTACTGTTTCAGCCACATGTGGATCCGATGTAGCAGAACCGTAGCTCATACAATGATCTCACGAAGATTTGCCGTGTGCTCAGCGTCGATGATCCAACATCTTGACGAAGAACTGGTGCAAATTTCTCTAGTTCGAGAGTGAGCAGATAAAGTATCGAGATAAATACTTTCCCTTGATCCATTTAAGCCAACTTTGCCGTCACCATCATGCGGCTAAAGTCAACTAGGTCCATCGACTTGTCAGGAGAGCTCGAGAACATCTCCAGCATCTCAATCATCTGAGAAGATATTCACGTTAACATGCACATATGAGTTGAGCCAAAAACTAGATGACATACCTCCTCCGCTTTGATTTTCTCCCCAAGAACTTTGGCAACTCGTTGTATATCTTTCACCATGATCCTTTGTTTCGGAAGATCGGACAGTGAAATAGACGGGAAGAACAGAGCAAAAGCCTCCTGGCATGTTTCTTGTTGACGCGCAGTAGGCCTCTTTGTCTTTGAGGGTAATTCAGTGAATGACGGCGATGATGATTTCGTTCGATTGGCGGGTCTCCGACGGCGAGCGGCAGAGGTAGAAGGGCCCTCGACATACTCATCATCTGAATCCTCTTCTGAACTCTCCGAATTCGAACGTTGACTTCGATATTCATTACTCTGGCCATCATCGTCACTTTCTTGAATTCGTGCTTCATCACTTCCTTCGCCAGTCTCGTCATCACTACCATGATCCTCCAGAAGTACGGCACATACGGAACGCCAATCATCTCTACTGACAAAGTCCTCGATTTCATCGACATGTCCGACGGTATTCGTAGAAGAACTCCATCCGGAAGCAGCATTTCTGAATACAGAGAGAATCCCCTCTTCGTCAGGTGGAAGGTCTAGCCGTTGTAGCGCAGCAGGGATAAGAGACATGGGAATGTGGTCTGGCCTTTCGTTGTGATCTTCAGCCATTTCGTCATCATCGACCAAAAATCCACCACCTGAAGGTTCAGGATCCTCTACTAGGAATCCTCCGCCAGTTTCCGTTGAGTCAGGGATGAGAAACCCTCCACCAGTGTCCAGCTTGCCTGTTGAGGACGCTCTGGATGTTGGGTTTCTGTTATACTCCCAATTTGGACTTACAGTCGCATCGAAAGCTTTGTCGATGCGATTCTGGACAGATCGTGGAAGGGTCTGAAACAGGTCCGATGAAGACATAGTATACGGTGCGGTAGACTGCGACTGAGAGGAGCGAGCGCCGAGCTTAGGATCATGTACACGGCGGAGCCTGTTGGTGTCGGCTCCGCGATTGTTGCCATCTTCATGCAATCCAAACAAGTTGGACTTCCCACACCAAAAGCGACCATGTCCCCAGGACTCATCCTGCCTTTAGACTTGAATCGATCGTGCTACCAGGTGCTGCCCAGCACATGTCCGCGTAGCTCTGCTTATATCAGCAAACCTCAGACCAAGCATACCACTTACAGGTTAGCTCTTCGCTCATCGGAGATTGATATTTTTGACTTCTGGCAATATGCATGTAGGTCCTTCGGGACACAAAGGACCTTTCGTTCTAAAGGAGTTAATTTGGGCAGCAAGAGCTCGTGCTTCGCAAACTATGATAAGAATCCAGGTAATTGATGAAGAACGCTTTTGAATTGGCAGCGTGTAACTGACGAAATCAGTTCTTACTACCACCCAGCGAACTCTGTAAATTGTTGTACCGGAAGTCTAAACACTGGGAACGTGTCCGACACCTGGTGCGTACTCTCTTCAAATGGTCTGACACTTCATTAACCAAGACTGCTTTCTGGCTGTCACCCACTATAGCTACTTCAAGACAGGTTGCCCGAACGCGTACGCGTACGCTTAGAATGAAGCCAATAAAAAGACGCTGTATACGTGCGCATATAACCTCTGACTACAGTGTACCGATACTCCTTGTCATAGTATCACTCCTTGACATAGTCTGGCATAACTTTCTCACCACTCTGTATCTAGTCTTCAAATTTGGTACACAGTTGCCTATGTATGACATCTGTGTCTAGTATAAAGACGGGGATATTTGAGCAAGATTAAAAACAGAATTTGATGGTTTTTATTTCCCCAATTGTATGCCTCCCACAACAAGTATGATCCTTATGAATAATAATACAGATATACACCACTCTGAGATGCATGTGTACCAGCTTTTGAGGCAAGCGGAGCTGAGCTGAGGGAGAAATGATTTGCAAGAAATCAACAAGCATTTGAGCATGACAGAATGTGCGCATCAGACCGCGTCAACCAGTGCGGCCTCCTAGGCATCGCCTCACGCCAGCTCTCGCCCTTCACAGCGTTCCTCACCACAGATTCGCCCCTCCCTCTTCTCCCCTTTACGCACATAGTGCAACCGTCGCCTTCATCGATCGTCGACCGAAAATAACCCCGTATATTACAACTTGGACCATGCAGCTGTACACACCTCGGACAATAAGACCCATGTGGTCCCATCTCAATACAGTTAGAATACATACGTAGATTGGTCGTCGTACGCGACCCGTGCGTCTTAGTACATAGTTTGCTTGTTGCACGTAAATATAGAGAATTCCAAAATAAAAATAAAATAAAAAATAAAAATAAAAAGTGCGCATCAACTGTTCCCGACACTGATCTGATGGATGAGATACTTATGCTTGTGGTAGGCGGGGCGCCGAACAGGGGTGGGGGCCCGGCCGGGATTAGCTGAGGCACCCGGCGGCCGGATATCTCTGAGCGTCGTCCTCCGAGTCGGTTACTTTTATGTCGATCATGATCTAAACTCGATTCCAGTGTCAAATCAAATTCAAAATCGTCGATTACACACTTACATTGTTCATATTTACTAACAATGTTTGCGCAGGAGCCAACAAAGCCATATATGGCTCATTTTTCATTGCTCACTAATGTCATATAGCTCCGCGGTTCAGGTCCATGGCAAGCACCAATGCTCGGTTGGTTTCTTTCCTGTACCAAAGCGCCAGCATGGGCGCGCAACGGAAATGGGCCATACTGTATATAGCTTGTTTGGCTGTTGCGCAAAGCCTCTAATTTACTATTGGCTCTCTCGTCGGGTGTTACTTGATGTACGTTATGTGGTAGAAATCAGTATCCCTGTCAACTTTTGTACACCGATGGCCGTCAACAACAATAGAATTTTTCTATGAAAGTTGGAACGATCCTGTGCAAATTTGTGGACTCAAACTAGGTTACAGGCTTCTTAGAGTCGGGGTGAGGAAGTCAGCGATGTATTTTCATCTCCATAACGGTTGAATCGAGCCTAGATAATTCAGTCCAACTGGGATTTTAATTCTAGTGAAGATTGCTTACATACTTCATCTGTGTAGGGGCTGCACATATTGGATCGATTCAGGGATCACTGGTCAACCATAACTGCGAATTTCATGCAAGCTATCTACCATGATGATCTGCATTTCTCTGGAATGACACATAACTGGAGCTGTCGTTGCTGGCGCAGCGCGTCTCGAAATTCAGCTGAATCGGACGAGCCCTTTGAACCCTCGTTCCAATATCTGGCTAGGGCGTCCGGAATGCTATCGGAGCCTCTCACTGCGACTAACTGTTTCCCATATTCATGACACGCCCCATTTTATGGAATAACAATAGCTTCCAGTTAATTCCGTTAGGCTGCTCCCAGGATGGTGGCGGCTTTCTTGCGAGTTGCACCGAAAACTTCAAGTTTGAATAGTCTCAAAATATTATCCTTTATCATAACACCTCCAAACTTCATTGGCCTCATCCATCGGGCGCGGAAGATCGCCTGCAATGAGCGGAAATTAAAGAAGTTAAACCCTTTTTCGAATATCTCTCCCGCGATAAAGTTAAAAGACATGATATTGTTCTCCATCTTTCACGGGAAGATGCGGATCCGATACTACTACTTAGTAATGGTTTTTGCCATTAAAGTCAAGATCTTGTCTTCATTTTCTTATCGATGGCCTATATTTGCATATTTACTCACATCGTTAAATTTATATCTCAACCTCCTCCGATCTTCTATGGAAGGCCGACGGTTAATTAACATATTCGACAGGATGACAGGATGATTGTTCCTGAAACACTTAAAACTTTAGTACGTAAGGATCATATGTATCACATTAGAATGCTCATGCTATGTTCTCTTCAATGACCGTTATACTAGGGAGCAGTGGCGCTGTAAGATCTGATGCTACTTTCACTTATTACTAGATTTTAGCTTCCGAAGGTAAGTCACACTAGTAACTAAATATTTTGGTGTGTTAGGATAGATTGGATATAAATGAAGCGTCCCAAGGTGTTAAAACGGTTTCACCTGATGTCGTTTCTAAACTTTAAAGACAACGCTACAGCTCTGCGTAATCACAAGGCCTGCAGCGTTGCCACGACTTCCTGAATACTAGGGCGTGAAGCAGGGTCTGCATTCCAGCAAAGCTGTGTGAGCTCCCATAAGACATCACTCATATCCACTGGTTTGATCAGTCGAGTATGGCCATGCGAGAAAATATCAGAGATCCCATTTACGAGGCGAACCTCTGCGAAAGGATCGTGACCTGAAAAGATCTAACGGGCTTTCAGGAACTGATTCGTCTTGTGGATAATACGAAAAGCTTACAGCGTAGATAGTGCAGGAAAATGCATAAATGTCCATTGCCTTCGTCGGGTTCACCACTGCTGGCATGGAAAGCTCTTCCCCCGGTTTATAGAGCGATGATACCCCCAGAGCCAGGCGCTGCAGATGACGTTGGGCAGCGGTGTAAATTCCTACATCTGTTAGTATGGCATTGGCATTATCATCGATGAGGATATTTCCCTCGGAAAATGTAAATAAAAGCAACGTGGAGATAGACTTGGTGCATGGACTTACTGGATATATATTTCCGTGTACGATGTCATGGGTGTGCAGATGCGCGATAGCGTCAGCAACCTGTCTGATCTGAATACCAACGTGATGGAACCAGTTAAAATAAATTTCAGTGCTCGTAATCGCCGTAACTTACGAGGCGAAGCCTGTCGAGGGCTGGATCCGATGCCATGTAGTCAATAATGTTACCGCGAGGATACCAGCGGCTGCATAGCGCATGTGTGACTTGTGAATGGAGAATGGCCGTAACGATCGTGTTTTTGGAAATGTGTGCATGGGTAAGCGCTTTATCCTCCCGTCGATGATACTCCGCAATGTCGTCTATCATCTGACAGGAAACAGTTAGAATCGTAGAAGATGTAGAAAGTCTGGAGCGAATATACAGTGTTTGCTAGGTTGCCTCTAAACACCCTTGACATATCTGTGAATACGAATTTAAATGCCATCTATCGCGCAGGATGTGAGCAAGAGGGTATCGAAATGAGAATGCACTCACTTCGCCACAAGATGTTCGACGTTTAGTAATATGGCTGTACTGCCCTCTATGACTTGAGTGGCCATGTGTAGAGGAAGGGGTATCATCAGCCATGACAGGGTGCAGGGCTATTTAGATATCAAACAGGATGACGATTAGACGGAGGTCGACATGGGGGAGATAAACGAGCAAAAAGATAGGCAAGAGGGTTAAGTCAGAATGAGTGCTTTATAGCTATTATTAAGAATAAATGTTGGATGAATTTGTTCAATTGATAAAATGGGAGCGGGAGTCATACAATAGACCCCGACCACTCCTTTTCTTGCCGTTCGCCAAGAGCCCACGAGGAAGCAGCATTGCTGCGTCTGAAGCGTTTTTCGACTGAAACCTGTCCATACGGAGATGTCAGCCATGTCATGAAGTTGAACAAACGAGAGGGTCCCAGATGCATTTCCAAATTCCTATTCGCCGAATGCAGATAAGGGTAGAGAACATGGGGTTCAATCAGTAAGGGAGGGCAAAAGAGGTCCACTTACGTGGCTGCATTTGACAGCAAACCTGATGCATGGCTCCATAAGAAGACAGGCGGCGTCTATGCAAGGACCTCCAAATTTACACCGCCTGAGACCCACGCTCCTTCTCGTAAGACCACGAGCTTCAGTAAAGCAGAGACATAATTGGATCGGCGACACCGTCCCGAGTTCATATGATTTTAAAGTTTGGCCCCATTATTCCAGTCCTAGAACCGTTGATTTACTTGTAAAATTCACATCAACAGCAAAGAACCCGATTGCGATAGCCTGCTTGAACCATCCTGGGTAATTTGACGCGCAAGTCAATAGTATGTATTGCTAAGCACAAGATAGTCGTTCTGATTCCTACCATTTTATGTGGATAGGATCGCTGGAAAAGAAAGCAAACGTAAATTATCTGGGTTCGTACCCGGCCATAACGCCCGACTATATCATTGATACTTACCGTTCATCAACAGGGACTAGGGACTTGGGGCAAGGTGGTGCATGAAGTGGGAAAGTTGCTTTACTACTCATGATAACCTCCAATGTGTTGGGTCTCTCATCTTCAGGTCGAAGGCTGAAACTGAAGTCTTGAAGCTGAAGTCTAGATCATATAGTGAATTATTCCTTCCCGATTGCGTAAACAAGATAGTGCCTAACGACATCTTACCAGAAAAAATATCTTATGTGGCAAATCCTCCACGTTCCCAGGATTTGATAGAATGCTTTCAAGATAGCATAGTGATGGCGAACTCTGCAGAATAAATAAGCCATATGAATAGAGGTCAGATCGCCTGTCCACATCGATGGTATTATTGATGGATTTATGATGCAGCCATAGACAAACCATCAACCTGAAGTCCCACTGACCGGAGTCCAACAGTAGCATTCTAATATAATAAATGTGAAGATGGCGCGTAGCGATCTGTCAATGATTCGAAGATATTGAGGAGCGGACAAGACGAGGTGTATAGAAGACGTGTTTGACTGGTCATGAATTGATTCCCGTGTGAAGAGCTTATGTAAGACACCTACTCCTTTTGTACTTCTGACTACCGCCTATCTTATCCGCTTTTACAGAACGACTATCTTCCTCCCGTACAGCAACAAAATTGCAGCCAACTAGATTAAAACTTCATTCCTAGTGACTCGAGAAGTCAATACTCCTTGTTTCAAGTGCTTACCAAGTTCGAGTTGCTCCATCATCTCTTCATCAGCAAATCAGATTGTCACCTCTAATGGTTGGACCTCAGGAATGGGCTGTCATGCTGATAACGCTGTCCCTACTATCATGGATTGCATAGACATATTATTCAACCTTCTTTATGCTATTTTCGAAATACCTGGGCTATCTGAGTCTTGACTCGCTTCACACTTGATTGTTGTGCATCGTGAGGTCACCTGGCAAATCGTGATCATTTCTGGTTCGAGATCGTGGTGTCTTCATGCAAATATTCTGCCAGCTGGTTTCATCTTGTTTATTTTTCCTGTGTCAAATGGAGAACTGTGGCTTTGGAAGCATTATGTCTGCAATAAGCAGGATTTGCAACCGCGGCACGTCAGCTTAAGAATCAGAAGTAGCAGGGGATAGGAAAAGTCAGTCTTTTCTTCCTCTTTCTTCGGGATGTGTTTGTGGCAAGATCTCTTGACTGAAGTCTTCTGCCGACGATACTTAAGCTTGAAGCTGGATACACTTCGGCTTATATATTCAGACTTAAATCATTCCAATAGGATTAAAGCCATCTACTTCGCAGTCTAAGCATTTTACAACTACAAAGAGTGGAAATTGGACACGTTCTGGATCTACGAATCTTATCATTTATTCTTCGTTGAAAGTAACTATTCCTCATGCTGTGACTCCTTGGGACCGTTTTATCTTGCAGGAGATGCACTCTTTTATGCATGCCCAAGTTCGCCAATTGGCGCTCTTAATTCCACAAATTCCCAACCTTTCCGACGCTGATACTGAAGACCCGCCACTTTTCTATCGCACGGCATATTAATCTACAGACCGACCGTAAGGTGTTCGATTCATGTATCAATTCCGTGCATACATAGCTTAGTCCTTCGCTACACGGTCTTGAGTACATTGGTTTATTTCCGCTGCATGAATTCTGTCCTCGGGATAGGTGGGAAATGCAAAGCGGTTATCGGTGAATAGGCTCCTAGTAGGGTTGCCGAAGTTCAGTCCGGAACCGTTTCGAAGAACCAGAACCGGCCGGACCGAACCGTCGGTTCGAGCTCGGTTCTGGTTCCGGTTCTTGAATATGGCATACGGTCCGGTTCACGGTTCTTGAATATGTAGAATCTTCAGAACCG
>JASFDD010000559.1:0-13143 GCA_036937055.1 Nidula microcarpa | reverse complement strand
AGATAAGAACCGTTGGCTTCAGCTTATGTGCTGCGCCCTTCCAGTTCTTGTGGGTTCTAACTTAAATGTGGTCCACAAGTCAGAAGAAAGTACTGCAGGGTCGGAAAGTCATCAGAGATGACTTGGGGGTTTGAGAACTAGAGACTAAGTCTAGTGTTGAGAGTGAGGTGGACTAGTTGACGGAAAGTCAACTAGAAGGAAAGTTGGAAGGGAGTCAGAGGTTGGAAAGCAAAGAGACTTAGAACTTAGTTGGAAGACTAGGGTGGATCTTAGTTGATATTCGAATTGGAGTCTAGGGTACAAAACTGAGCTACTTAAATACTAGTATTGCTAATTGTAAATGAAAGCAGAAGTAGCAACACTATGAAGATGAGGGATAATAAGAGTCCTTGACACATAATAAAAGTAGCAGAAGTGGAAGCAGAAACATGTCTGAGCAGAAGTGTTTGTAGTAACAGTATTGTATAAATACGAGTCATAGGATCAAGACAATAGTTTGGGGATAAGCAAGAATGGAAACAGGTGGAAATAGTCAGAAGCATATCAGAAGATGATTTGGAATGTTGGAAAGGGTCGGAAGGGATTGTCTGATACACATGATTTGATGGCACTTCTGTCAAGGGACTCCTTTAAATCACATAGTTTAGTTATTGGATGCCTTTCATTGTACATGTATCCTTGGACTGTAGTTACCCCACCTGACACCCCTTCTGACTTAGTAATGTCACTTGGCCTGAAATTTGCCACTCAAATATGTGATAAGATTTTCACCACTGATCTGGCTTAAGAGTACTCAGCCCCTCAACTTAAGGACCATATGGGGGCCTTAATATAATCCTATATGAGTTATTACACTGTGTCCAAAATATTAGAATATAACAATAAAGAAGAAACTTGGCATCGCACCTCCATGCAACTTGCTTCATAGAGGGTGTCCCCGCTACCGGATTCATAGTCAACATCAGAGTCATGGGAGTAGTAATGGTGGAGTTGCTTCAGCAGAAGAATGACTGTCAGAATTCGCCACAAATGACAATAATAGACACCACAAACGTATTGAAAGTGAGAGTACGAGAAAAAGACATCGTTGAAGATAAAATGTAGCTGAAGAAGATGAAAGTGATTTGGCCACTGGAGAATCTCGAGTTTGAATAAGGCCTTTAATATGCAACAGATTCAAGTTTTCTGAAAGAGGAAGAAGTCTGCTGGATGTAGTTCCCCAGTCAGTGGTAAGACAATACTGTGTTAACGTGAAGAGATCAGGACTTAATAAAAACCGGTATCAGCATAGAAATCCTTCACAAAATCGTCCAGAAGACGAATCAGACTCATTTCTCATAGATGAAAAATAGGCACTCGCCTGACTCTTAAATCCATTATTTCACATGTCTATTAACTATATCCAATTATTAACCTTCCTCTCCATGATGTAATACAAGACGCAAGAAATATTTAATGAATTTTCAAACGTTCAATTGTGAAATGATCTCCTCCATTAGCATAACTTGATCACATGGAACAACCTCTTCATTTCAGGAGATTTTGATAGCTTGTAGTTAGCATGCCTTATTGGACAGGAACCTCTGAGTGTCAAGCAAAAAATGCTATAATCAAAACCCTGAACCTGGGTGATGAACCTAGATGTTGGCCTGGGACATTGTCGATCCCGTTGGTCACATTTATTCAGACATATAAGTGATTGGCACTCATCTGATGCACAGAACACAACATGGTCGACATCTGTAGAATGAAATTCACATTCTCTAGGAATGTCTTTACAAAGAATGGAAGGTTGTGAAAGTTGGCGACAGGCAATATTGAGCTTCTAGAACCACTTCACAGGAAATGCAGATCCAAAATCTTGGCATGGTAATTATAGACAGAAATATGGAGAAGAAATTCTAGGTGAAAGAATAGTAAAAGCAGTTGATTGAAAGTATTAAACTAGGTTTACAGGAGCTAAGATTATCGATGGCAACAGTTTTACCCGAAGAAGAAGGTGGTAATGAAGGCAAAAATCATGATGATCAAAACTTGAAACAGCAAAAAAGGGATATTATTCAGAGTAACAAGATTGGGCTGATATTATTCTGAACCACTGCTGGCAACAGGAAAGGGCCGAAGAAGTTGAAGAAAGACAAGACATGACCTCATGTCACAACATAGAAAAAGGAAGAAACTAGAAGCATAATTCGACAATAAACCCATGAAAAGCTCCCCAATGGATAAATCTGAAGCAAAATCGTAGCGGATCCAAACTTCTGCTGTAGTAAAGGGTATGTAACGAAACGTAGAAATAAAAATTTAAATATCGTTCTCCGTCTTCAACTCGAACATCTCGTAATGCTTTGTGAGTGTGGTACCGCCGGAAACTGTCTCCAGCCATAAAAATATCGAACTAGAAGATAAATATTGAAGGAATAAACAAAGTACTGCATCTCCTGTAAAAGAATGCGCCTGTGACTATGGAAGACAATTTCGGAGCAGTTGGGATAAGAGATGAATAAGACGTACCTCGTCGTGTGGACACGAATGAGTGGGGCCTAGCCACGTCAACATGAAATGAGTCTAGTATCAACTTCTTGTTACATCTGGCTATGGTCGAAATGCATCCTTCTCCTGTAGGAGTTGAAAGAAGAAATTGTGAGAAATTTGAAGTGAATAGGCGATAAAGGACGTAAGTGAGTATATAATGACGCGAGTGGCGAGGCTGTGGATGTGGAATTGCAGCAGCGAGGATGTGGCATCGCAGTAACAAAAATGTGGGGTAAGGGACAGCGGAGGTATTAGTACTGTCGCTTCTGTTGGCGTGACCAGCGCCGATTCAGAGTTGCCTGTCATCGAAAACTGAAGAATGAAATGCATGTTCACAGGCACCAGGTGGAAACGTGTGGAAAATCTAGACCCAAGCGCCAATGCTGGCCAGGTAGGTATATAAAAATTGACAATAGGAATCAATGGCGTAGAGACCTTAGGCGTACGCCGGTGGGGTTTTGGAATACGAACAAGTCAGTGGCCCAAGGGACGGAGAAACATATCAAGAGCGTCATTTAAAGTTCCGGGACAATTTATGAAGAGACATGCTAGCAAGGCCCAAGACGCGTGGTTGGTATGCGGATAGCTCCACGGGTACATAATGTATTCACAGCACATTGGCGGTTTTCGTGATGTTCACCAATGAACCAAGAACTATGATTCACATCAATGTATATCTACAGGTGGCGGTAGATCGCAATATGTGGATGTTTCAGCTAATCATGGCTTATTTCAGCAGGCGCACACAAAATTCTAGACAAGGCAGACGAAATAGTGATGGAGCATGCGACTATTTGGTCTCTCAACTATTTGGTCTCTCCGTCAGTATCAGAGGCACCCTCCGACCGATCTTGAGCGATGATAAATTCGCCTGTCGGACTTCTCGATATCATGTAATACGTCATTCTGCTTTCCAATGCTGAAATATTTTCTCTGAGGATTACCGGGGATGGGACCACTCCTGGCAAGATTTTTTTCTCCTGGTACTCTACCGTGATGAAGGCCGTCAGGATCGGGGTGAACTTGAGTCTTATGGAGTTTGTATTTCTTGACTACATTCAGTAAATGGCAACTGCACAAGAAACCCATAGTAACACCCACCCAACTCCTTCCCAAACAAACAAGGGCACTGGTTGTCCTTTAGACCCAAGATATCCTGCACAGACCCAATCGGTTCATTTCCTAATTTCACGAATTACTGTGTTTACTTACCGAAGCTCATGGGTTGAAAATCTCCGGTATTATTCACAGCAATAATCTCTCCTTTAATACCCTCAGCTGGGGGCTGGGTGATCATGTCGGTAGTGGGAATGAAATCCATCACTATATGACTCACAGTGAATTTATATCCTCCTCCACTTTTTTGCATGGATGTCTGTTGACCGTGCTGTTACAGTTACATCAGTAAGGGTTAAACCATAAAGATGTATATATTGCTATTCTCACCTCGATGACCACACGGGCTGGCGCAATAATATGCTCCTCGTCTTCAACTTCAGCAGAGCAAAAGATAAGTCTGGATGTGATCAGCCTTAACCTCGATCCTTAATTCTAGAACCTACTGCTGCCGATATATGACACGTGCCGCCTGGTCACCTGAGTAAAATTCGCTTTGTGAATTTTATGGCATAATTTATGAAGAGAGTAGTTACCCACCTTCACCGAAATCAAGAGTCCTGGTGGCCAAAACATTATTAAATGGTCATACAGTGTATAATATAAAAGAAATTAGAATGTTACCTCCAAGTTACTTGACTCATACCCGACGTTCCTTCCACACTTGCAGGATCCATAACCAATATGAGCCTAATGGGAAATTTAATGGTGTCGGGGTCACTGCAGGAAGATTTACTATCAGGGAAACTATACAAATAGCTGAACTCGCAGAGTAAAAGACAAACGTTCTGAACTGAAGTATCCGTGTAAAAACCATCCTTCAAAATTGGTGGTATACGCAAGTAAATTGATCACTCCAACTAATGGCTCATTAATATAGGAAAGTCTATTGAAATGAGAGTTCTGATATTTGCCATCTGATGCATATAACTATCAGATCGGTAATGACATAATTACGTATTAATCAACATCAAACTAAGAGTTGAGCATACCTGAAAGGGTATAGACAATAAGGCACTTCCTCTTGTCAATTGCTTTGTACCTACCCAGCCAGTGTTGGCGTTTTAGTCCAGACTTTTCGCATGTTCCCACCTGGTGCCTGTAAACATGCGTTCCAATTTTCGCTCTTATCGATGACAGACAGCGGCTCCACAGCCACTTCATACTAGTATTGCATCGTCAGCCACCCTCACAATCTGCTACACGTGATTATTCATTCTGATATTTCAAATTCCAAATGCGGAAGATTCCGAAGAATGTAGATCTAGAAAAATATTTGGACTTCCAGATCGTTATGGAAAGTCATCCACTTTCCCCATACAAATTGAACTCGAACTTCTACAGAATCGTCCGTACGAAAAACCCGTCCCCCTCGTCGTCACCTACACTGCGTGGACCGCTGGGATCTACGTCCGATTTAAGATCAACCTTTCGAATCGGATACAAGTTATGATCGAGAACTAGCTCGCTTGGCGTGGGACGGGGATCGTCGCGGTATGTTTGTTCCCATCCCTCATTCCAGCCGATTTAATTATCAACCTTGACGATGTTTCGAATTTCTTGGCTTTTGCAGTTCCAACTGAATTTTAACAGCCAACTATCAAGGGGAACGCAGGTGATTGTGAATCAGATCGAGCTGCAGAGCACTGGGCCAGACTAACAATGGAACTGGAGTGTTGCTGAGGTCAGTGCATCCTAACCACGCGCAATGAGTTTATTCCCTGGAAGGGTTTGCGCACAAGCTGCTTGTAGAGGTCTGATTATTGGTCAATGCTTAGTATATATAAGTGCAATAATCGAGATACGTACAGAAAATTTAACAACTCCACCGCTTGTGTTCAGTGTCATTTGTTGATCGAGCTGTAAA
The DNA here is from genome assembly GCA_036937055.1 of Nidula microcarpa. Classification (NCBI taxonomy): domain Eukaryota; kingdom Fungi; phylum Basidiomycota; class Agaricomycetes; order Agaricales; family Nidulariaceae; genus Nidula; species Nidula microcarpa. Next base: position 7,625 of record JASFDD010000559.1, on the reverse strand, counting down.
ATCCAAAAAATGTATATCGTGGGGAAACCATCCAAAAATATCGCTCTGCTCACGCTGAGGGCACCACGGTCAGAAGTAATGATTGTATCCCCGGCATTGATTTGGATATTGCAGAACATGAGGCTGACAGTGAATGTGGCCAGCTCTATAATCTCAGCTCCAAGTTAAGAGGCACTTATTTCTGCACGTATGAAGTTTCTGCAGTGTGGTTGGCTGTGGAATTATAATGATAGTTTGGTAAAAAGTGCCTCGTCGTTCACTTCAAGTCATCTGAGTTATAACTGACGTGTTTCCCAACACAATAAGTTTGCATTCATAACTTCAAAACCTTATTAGCTATTCGTCGACCATCCCAGAATCTATACCATGCAGAGCAATCACTAAGGACTACAGCACGCGCAGTATTAAGTATTCCCTACACCATCCAGTTCCTAACGCCCACATTTCTGAATTTACTCAACCCGCCTGCGCCTGTGAGTTCCAAATCAGAACTGGTAATAGCAGTAGCATTGACATAAATCCAAAGCTTCTCCAGCTCGATCTGATTCACAGTCACCTGCGTTCCCGTTGATAATTGGCTGTTAAAATTCAGTTGGACCTGCGAAAGCCAAAAAAAAATAGAAAATCCGTAAAGGTTGATAATTACATCGGCTGGAAGGAGGGACGAAGAACAAACATACCGCAACGTTCCCCGTCCCACGCTGAGCGAGCCAGTTCTCGATCAGAGCTTGTATCCCATTTAAAAGATTGATCTTGAATCGGATGTAGATCCCTGCGATCCACGCAGCATATGTAACGACGAGGGGGACGGGCTTGGCGTATGGACGTGTCTGTAAAATTTCGAGGTTGATTTGTAAAGGTCAAGTGGAAAAGAAAGGTGAGAAAGGGAGGAAAGAGTAGTGAATGCGTACCTGAGAATATTGTGCCTGCCACGCAGCCCTATACTCCGATGGAGTTAAAAATCAAAGAAAGAAATGAAGGATGGGTGGACGTACCATGCGGTTTGCATACAGTTAGACTGCTGCAATAGCGATTGAGTTGTTGCTGGATCGTTCCAGTAAGATATTAATGCTGCTGCCTGTATGTAAGGCGAGTAAAAGACGAAAGGGATTCAAGTAGAGTCGAGTCGAATACAATATATTAGATATAAATTTAACGAAAAAAAAAGGCGATGACCAAAGAAAACGGGTAGAGGGCGGGATCAGGAAACGAATCCCAAACGACAAAGGACGGGAGGAGCGCACCGAGCGAAGTATAGACACCTGCTTGGAGGGCGTGTATCCCGGACCGGTGAATGTCTGCTCCGTGCGGATTTGTTTCCCGCTTATGAGCTGCACCCGAGTCGTACGTAGCAGTAAAGCGAATTCGAAGAGAGATGTATATAAAAAGCAAGGCAGAGGAAATGCGAAAACAGATCAGAAAGGAAAGTACAGTACGAAAAAAGAGAAATTATTAATCAAAATAAATAGGAGAAGGAGAGCGGGAGACGTACGTTCGCTTTTATCCCATTAGCTACGCTCTCAAGCCACGGCATCCACGGCATTGGGGTCGGGTGACCGTTATAGGGGACGCATTGGAGGAGGTTTTGGATGAGCTGCGGGGTGAAGGGTAGGATGTGGTGAGCATTAGCAATATAAACTAATAGCTATGGCCAAGCGTTGAATTAGGATTGGTATTCAGTAATTATACTCACGGATGGTTGTCCAGGAAGAAGCGGGGCCGCGAGGAATGTCTTCGCCCACGGGCAGAAGGTTTGGCCCGTTGGGATCCATAGAGGTTGGAGGGCCGTAGTGCTGCCGATGGTGTCGATGAACATCGCAACTTGGGTATTCACCATAGTAAGTAAATATAAATCCCTAGTGGTATAATCATCAACAAAATACTTACTCATTTGCACCTCATATATATGTTCCCTCGCATATACATTAACGACCTGTGGCGGCGGGGCCTGATACGCGGTGAATGAGGGGTCAAGGATGAAGTTGGCACCTGGGTTTGTGTTGCCGGTGGGGAATTTGAGGTCAATGTAGTTGAGCACGGCGGCGGTGTTGTATGCGAGGGGCTTGAATGAGATGCGATTGGCGCCGGTGCTGCAGCTGGGGACGACGACTTGGACGCCGTCGGGTGAGTCTACTGTCAGGACGTCGGAGTAGGGATTGTCGGAGTCGGGAATGCTGAGGAGGAGGGTCTTCAGAGCGATGAACGGTTTGAGGACAGTCGGGGTGGGAGAAGAAGATGAGGAAGAGTTTGTTGAGAGGAGATAGAGTCCTGCTAGGAGTGCAGCGAGTGCAGCGACGAGTGCACTGGATAAGCGAGGGTTTAAGTTGGGAAGCATAGCGATGAAGCTGATGATTGGAAGTTGAATTCATGATAGTTATTATTCATTCCAGTACCAGCGCTAAAGCAGGAGACGTATGGATCCAGTTCTACATAATTGGGTCAAATTTGTGGGTCCAAATTTACTTCATCGAGATCCAGGACCATAGTTGCTAAAGACAGATGGGGTCGGGATGTTCCTGACCTGTGCACTACTGCTGCCGACCGGCGTTTTTTCTTCACCTGCACCTGTTACGCGTCGTAGTGAATACTCAGAACAGAGTTTAGTCTCAAGAGGGGGACTCTATTGCGCAGATACATCAGCACGGGAAAGCTTGCCGCTGTCCTCTTTCCTGAAGGATATAAAGAAGTGACAGCTCCGTTGCTTGAGAAGAATGAATGGCGGCACGAACAGGTGAGATTTTCCATAAGAAAGTCCTTCTCGCTGCTGAAACTATCCGCCGTTCGAACTTCTTTCCAGAGTATCAAACCGAAGTAGTTCCCTCAGGCACGTATACTGGACCAATTGAAGTCCGAATGAGTTCATTCCTATCCGCAAGGACGATGACAAGGCCCTGTACGGCATCGGCATGATGCTGAGCCCAAACGAGAAGCCCGAGAAGATGAATGAGTACTTGACCCACGCTTCTTCGAGTCTAAAGAAATGTGGCGCAGACAAGAATATTCATTGAGTGAGAGAGAAGCTGTATGATTTGCCACTGCGAGCAAGGGGATGGGTGAACAGTATGGATTTCATTTAAGTGAGTTCGCACGTGTAACGGAGCGGGCTTACAAAGCGCATTCCCACGCTCCCTGTATGTTTTCTTATATTCCCAGACACCTGACTCATTTGAATAGCATCTATTGGTTTTTTTTTCAGCTCCTCAGTACATTCATTAAACTCTTTGCTCTCTTGAAATAATATTTCTTATTTCAAATCACCATTAAGTTTTTGGTGTTATTTATGGCAGTTATCACAAATTTCATGGTTGATACAATGCAAAGAATGAGAGTGTGGAGATTAGATAGGAGGATCATATGGTTTGCATTACTTAAAATCATTGAATTAAGTCTGCATTTTCACTATAAACACTCTCTGCACTACTGATAAAGCAATTTGTGGTTTTGGGTCATTGCCTGGTCCATCCATAGGAGGAGGAGGAGGATTAGGATATGCAGACTCTTTGAGAAACCAAGTGATATCAATATTTTCTTGAAATATTCAACTTCTAGTAGGTCACTAGTATGCACCTTTTTGGTTGGGTTGCTCCCATTTATGTTGGAGATAAATCTCTGAATTTTATAGATTTTAACTGATACATCACATGAGTTGATATAACAGCTAAGAAACTATTACTTTCTAATTATATTTTACAACTAAATACCAAAATCAACCATTAACATTATACCTTAAAATAGTTTATGTTCATCCACTTCAAATAATTCTGCACAACAATCTTCTTTCTCAAAAGCAAAGGGTGGTGGTATGGGCCTATCTCAAGATAGAGTGACAAGCACCACAACATGAACAGAGAAAAAACAAACAGTGAGATTACCATGAGAACCAGAGTAATTGCAACTTCAAGTAGGTGTTTCTCTCCACCTGCCAAAAAATCCAAGTTCTGATAACTTGTCAATCAGCTGGACATCAACCTCAGTTCAAGAAGACAATCACTGAGCTGGTCAACCTCACCATTGAAGTGATCAAAATAAAGAATGTTTGGGTATACTTTACAGCCCCCTGGTATTGCCAGATCTTGGCTCAGCTTGGCTCTGGCTCAGGTTCTGTAGCTCAGTGTTTATTGGTTGGTTCAATCTCAGCCAAGCTGTTGGTTTGATGGCTCTCAACCAGGCATAGTAGCTTGATTCATGGCTATCTGCTATCTAACAGCTAAAAATAAATTTATTATTTCTAAAATGTTGTCTACAATGTCAGGCTCTGAATAAATGCATGCAGGTTGTCTAGTACATTGTCAGAACCTCCTGTCATTTTTGCTTCCAAGTATTCACAAATATCTTTCTCACTTGTTCTGGCTGTGAAATCAAGAGGCCACCCATTTTTGAATGAAAACTTGAGCATTTGAAGCAGTTCCATAACCTTGCAAATGCAATGGTGATGGTCTGTCATGGTTTCTTTAGGAGAGGAAACAACATGTGTGCAAGGCACAGCAGAGCATTGTATGGGATAAAAGGTAAGTAATATTGGATTAAGCTTTACTTTACATTTCTTCTTTTTATTCTCTTATAAATTATAGAGAATCCAGTCCATATCCTTCCAATATTCTTCAATCTTGCAAGACAGGCTGCCAATCATTCCCCAAGCTCTTGACTTGTTAGATCTTTCCACTCATAATCAGATTCAAACTCAGAATCCAGATCATGCTCCTGCTTGCTATTAGCCATGTCCTACACATCTTGTTGAGGCAGATCACTATCTTCTTCTTAGTTGAAGCCCTCATTGGGGTTATCTTGGCCATCCAGATTTTGGGCAGACTCGACAATTGGTGTAAGGGGAATTACTGATGTGGCAGGCTAGTCCCTCAGCCCAGATAGTTTCTCTTTTTCTTGGGTGGATGAAATTTAGGTGGCATTTTTTTAATGAGAGATTAACTCTTTATAAAGTTTAAATATTTTGGGATTATATTCTATTCCAGGCCATGGACAGAATGGATTATAAGGGTGTTGAGTGTAGTTCTTGCGCAAATGCACACAAATTTGCGCAAGTTTGCGCAGGCACGCAAGTGTCCACGGAAAAAGTGCCATGCAAGAGCCCCGGTGACCGAAACATAATTAGATGGTCATAAAGTGTATAATATAAAAGAAATTAGAATTCTACCTCCGAGTTACTTGACTTATACCTGATCTTCCTTCAACACTTTCAGGATCCACAACTAATATGATCCTGATCGGTGACTCAATAGTGTCGGGGTCACTGCGGGAGAATTTACTATCAGGAAGCTATGTGAACTGCTGGACTTGCAGAGTAAAAGACTAACACTTTGAACTGAAGCTTCCGCGTAAAAACCATACTTCAAAATTGGTGGTATATGCAAGTAAAGTGCTCATTAAATCAAGTTCTTACCAACTGACAACTCATTAATGTGGGAAAGTCTCTCAAATGAGGATTCTGATGTTAGCTTTCTGTTGCCCATAACTATCTAACCGGTGACAACAACATTCCGTGTTAAATCAACATCAAACTAAGACTTGAGTATTGCTGAAAGGGTCTAAACAATTAGGGAATTCCATGTTGTCAATTTCTTTGTACCTACCTGGCCAGCGTTGGCGGTTCAGTCTAGACCTTTCGCATGTTTGCACCTGGTTCCTGTAAATATGCGTTTCATTCTTCGCTTTTCAATGACAAGAAACCCTGAATCGGCGCTGGTCATATCAACAAAACTTCAAGCTTCAAGCTTCAGGTCCATCATTCATGATCTGTTCGTCTCATTCCGCAGTGACACTACTAGTACCTCCGCTGTCCCTTACCTCACATTTTTATTACTGCGATTTCACATCCTCTCTGCTGTAACTCCACATCCACAGCCTCGCTGCTCGTGTCATTGGATCCTCACCACCCGGTACATATGTTCTTTATCACCTATCCACTTCGAGTCATCGCATATCCACTTCAAGTTTCTCACAATTCCTTCTTTCAACAGGAATAGTAGAGGGATGCGTTTTGACAGGAGCTAGACCTAACTAGAAGTCGACACCAGACTCGCTTCGTGTCGACGTGGCTAGGCCCCACTCATTCGTGTCCATGCGACTAGGTACGTCGTGTTCCTCTCTCTCCGCAGCTTCTCCGGAATTGTCTTCTATAGCCGCTGGCGCGTTCTTTTTGCAGGCGATGCGGTACTTTGTTCATTCCCTTGGCATTAATCTTCTCGTTCGACAACTTACGCGTTTCATTGACATCATTATGGCCGGAGACAGCTCCGGCGGTACCACACTGACGAAGGATTACGAGACGTTCGTTGCTCGTCGAGTTGAAGACGAGGAACGATATACAAAATTGTATTTCTTGGTTTCGTTATCTACCCTTCTATCTTTACTACACAGAAGTTTTGATCCGCCACGATTGTGCTTCAGACTTGTCTATCAGGGAGCTTTTAATGGGCTTATTGTGGAATTGTGCTTCTAGTTTCCTCCTTTTGCTACGATGCAACATGGGGTCCTGTGTGGTCTTTGTTGAACTGCTTCCACCCTTTCCTGTTGCCAGCGGTTGTTGGAAATAATATGAGCTCGGTTTTGCTATTCTGAATAATATCCCTTTTTGCTATTGCAAATTTTGATCCTCATGTTTTTCGCTTTTATTACCTCCTTCTCATTCTGGTAAAAATTTTGCTATGACTCTTGTAAACCTAGTGTAATACTCTCAATAAACTGCTTTTACAATTCTTTCACCGGGGTCTTTTCCATTTTTTTTTCTTTTATGTAGAATTGTTTCAAAGCCAGAATTCTGCAGTGCACGCATGAGCAAGAGCTGAGGTTTGGAAATATAGTGCTAAATACAGCTCTACAACGACGATGCCAAGCTGCTTAATAGACAGTAGAGTCAACATTGTGGATCTGTATTCTCTGGGACGTGTTTCTAGAAACTGAACTTTTCCTGTCGGTGACGTTCACAACCTTCCGTTCTTTGTAAAGGCATTTTTAGAGAATATGTGAATTCCATTCTATAGATGTGCCGGGCCAACATCTAGGTTCGTCATCCAGGTTCGGTGTTTCGACTATGGCATTTCCGCTTAGCATTTAGAGATCCCTGTCCAATAAGGCACCCTAACCCTGACTTATCAAAATCTCCTGAGGGAAGGAGAGTTCGTTCCATGTGATCAAGTTACGCTAAGGGACGAGAGATCACTTCACAATTGAACGTTCGAACCTTTATTGAATATTTCTTGCATCTTGCATTCTATCGCAGAGAGGAAAGTTATTAATTAGATATAATTAATAGACCCGCAAAATAATAGATTTGAAAACAAGACAGAGTCAGGCTAGCGCTCATCAATCATTTATGAGAAATAAATCTGATTCCGCTTCGAGAAGCTCATGTCGCGGGTGTCTATGCGATGTCGGTTTTTATTAAGTCCTGATCTCTTTACGTTAACACGGTATTGTCTTACCACCGACTGGACGGATAGAATTGTGCCGAACTGATGAGCGCTAAGGAATTACATCCAGCAGACTCTTCAAGCACGAAATTCTCCAGTGACCAAATCACTTTCATCTTCTTCAGCTATATTTTATCTTCAACTATGTCCTTTTCTCGCACTCTCACTTTCAATACGTTCGTGGAGTATATTGTTGTC
>JASFDD010000558.1:0-13150 GCA_036937055.1 Nidula microcarpa | reverse complement strand
ATTGGATCTAGGTTTATATGCATAGATCTATGTTGATCTGAGAATTCATTGGTCTCAGAACTATATTTCTTGCATATTGATATTTAATGGAGTATCTGAGACAGTAGTGTTTGTAAAAATAGCAAGAAAACTCAATATTATACAAATGTTCAGAGGCCAAAGAATTACATAACCAGGTGCATTTTTCAATGCATCTCAAACTTGCTGGTCTTGTAACGGCTTACACTGCATGAAACGAATATAGCTATTGCCACAACAAATAAAAATTGGCTTGTGGACAATGCGCTCAACGCATTGACAAATCACATCACTGGTGTCGGGCCTTGCATGAGACGATGGAGTTGAAGGCCTGTGCAAGATGCATCACAAAGGGATATGTGGCCAGCGCCTGCAATGAGAGAATTGGTTCTACATCTTCTTAACCATTATACCTTCTCCATGACTGGTATGTTTAGCCATTTTGCAAAAGAAATGAGGCGTTTGATAGTATAATATAATATTTCCTTCCTTTGTCACTGATGGCATCGTATACAAGTATGTTGTATATTGTGTCAGTTATAAGGGGCAGTATATAATGCTAAATGCCATCATTTATATATAGCCTTCTCTGATACGATGGGGTAGGAAGCTTCTGCCAGGTAGATCACAAATGTATTTATAAGCAATACCTACAATGAAGGGACTAATTTTAGATCTTCTCGTTCGGTGACCAAATTGAGGAATTTGACTAGAAAGGCAAATTATGCAGCTCTTATCATTGACAGCTTCTTTTTGCAACGTGCCATTCCTGCCTGAATTATTCACTCTTAAAAATGATCCAATAGTTACACTGCAATGTTACCCGTCGAAATAATTACTTAGGCGAGAAGATAAGTAAGATATTTACATCAGATGGCTTGCTAGATTAATGACCGCGGACAGCGACACTACCTTGTCTTATATAACGCAATGATGTTTATGGATAGGATAGGACGTGCCAAAAATTTATAAATTGTATTTACTTTGCCTTTGTGAATATATTGCACTGATTGTCAGCTATTGTTGAGCGCAAGAATTATTGGTCCAATGGAAATATTGAGACGTGCTTATCATGCCCGATAATTACCAGGAGATAAAGGAAGCATTGATCATCAGATGATCTAGAGACATATTTGGTCAATTCTATACTGCTTACACGCATAATCATCAGCTACAAAGCAGTCATGTATGAGCATAGCTACCACGTGTGTCAAGTAAGACACCTTTTATCATGTACTAAAAGAATTGCCTATCGGCTCTATGAGCAATATTCCTTACTCCTACCCTGTATGGCAGGAGGAGAATAGCCGAATATACAAGGGCCTTATTTGTGGGATATGAGGTCATCTCTGGTAAGTCGTTAGCTCTCTTTAATGATATCTGACTTCAGCCATGCTATGCAGTATATATAGTCCTTATCATTGCTACTATTTGTTCCACGCGTCATCTAGGCCGTATGGGCTGGATCAGTTGGCTAAGAACTGAATGGCTCCAAAGCCAAATCGATTTACAAATGCCTGTAAGCTACTATCTATTCCAGCAGCTACAAGTTACGTTGGGCTTCCTTTAAAGCAACTCTCTTCTCTTTAATTCTAGCCAATGCACTGTTCTTGACCAAAGGACGTTGTACATTAGTATAGCTGGGAAATATTTGACTATAGATATAAACCATCAGAATTTTATTTTATTTGCTAGCAGGGACAGAACGTACCGATTCCACCATGTAAGGAGCTCCTGCACTTCTGAACTTTCATCTTCATCCTCCAGCAGCTCTAGAATGCTAGTATAAAATCTTTCTGAATCAGTGGCTGTATCTGTTCTAGTGAATACCGGGGTGGAGGTTAGCGAAAACCTTGCCTAATATGTAAATCAGTAGCCTATCTCAACACAGTGCTTAAATTGTTACCTGAGTTGCAGCATATGCGATAGAGGCCGGAGTTACACGACTCATTCCATGAATACGTGCATTTCCGGAGCGCGTTGCCTTCGGTTCTTTGTCCACCGAGCTAGGTGACGTGAAGATATGCTTATAAGTCTATCATAGTCTATTAATAGAGGCGGAGTAGATCAAAAAGGGATACAGACCGATACCAATAATACGCTTCGAAAGAGCCCATTCCATGGATCATTCTCATCATATATATAACCTTGGTAAAGGAAGATAGGCCATTGATCCCCAGATACAAGCAATTCACCATTCCGGAGCATCTCCTTAATGCTTAGAAAATATAAATGAGATGTTAAATATCTGCGGGGATGTACTCACACTGCATTGGACCAGTCCACTCCAGCTGGACAAAGTAGAGCACCAGTCATTTCATGATTAAAACCCCGGTCGCTCTTGACATTACGAGAGATTGGGGGGTTGAGAAATTGGCCTCGGGGAGTAATCCAGTCAATAATGGCTGATTTCAGACTTTTTGTATCGTCCGACCTTGCGCTCGAGGCACCCTTTTGTAACTGAATACAGCGTGACTTTTAGTTATTATCACACCTATACCATTGGTTTAACTCACCAAATTGGAAATGAGCTGAACCTCCTCCTCTGAGCTGTTTAATATGCGCTCTCTCAGATCAGGGACCATCTTGAGTAGACGATTGAACACCTGATACTCTCTTCTTTCTCTGAGAAAACGAAAATGCTCAGTTGAAGAATATAGCTAAATAGGAGAATTGAAAGAATATAATCACTGAGCAGTAAACGAATCTTCGGGTTCATCGGCAAATTCCCCCATACGCAAGATCCCGTTGGTTATCAGTGCATGTATGTTGCATAGAGCATGAACGGTGCGACCGAAATGTCTCCCGTAGTGAATAAGGGGATCCGTTGTACAGCTAGAGTTAATGGAATGTCGTATTAGTCAAATGTTGAACCAGAAAGGCAAGAAAGATATTCACGGTTTCTTCCTTGGCCCAGGCTGCAAAGCATTTTCGCAAGGCCCCCGGCCTAGCGATGATCGAGACGCGTCCGAGTTTTCATCCTGGGGAGGCATCCCTGATCTCAAAAGTAGTATGTTATATGTGTTAAAGAACAGGAGATAGAAACGAATGTCGAGCTTGGGTGATGGAAATGCTGGGGATGCAGGTACTTTAGCGAACTCAGTACATGCTATTATAGCATCCCGTCTACCCTAAATGACTCATTGCAACCGAGAGCCGAGACAGGATGTGTCAGAAATCATTTCGGGCATATGAAAAAGATGGACTAATAGATACTATTTCCTTCAGGTGAATTGCAGATTCGAGATGATCGACGCTCAGATTGATCGGTGTATCAATGCCCTGTAGAGATATCCCAAATCGCATAAATATAGTATGGTCTAGATAGGTACATTCAATTATTTGTCAGACCTTCAGAATTGAACGAAGCGAAGGTCTACACTGACGTCGGGTGGCCGGTAACGAGTGGTGGGGTGCCGGTGTGAGTTTCTCTTTTCTTTCAATAGATCGCGAGGCCGAACTGATAGGTGTAGATGAGCGTGATTGCCACAACTGCTTGTAGATTTCATGGTGTTCGTGTGCTATTCATTCGCTATCGTACTATTCATGTACTTTCGTGCTGTTCATATAATTTTGTGCTCGTCATTTGGTTTCCTCGACTCTGGTGTACCTTATGTTTGAATGAATCGAAGCCGGGAAGCGCACGGGCATTAGATTTCATTGTATAATATTGACATGTACACCATTAATCTACAAATCTATGTAAACATTCTACGCTTGAACGCTGCACTAGCCCCCGCTCTCCCAACCCGCTGAGCTCGCTCGAACGGTCTCTCAGCCCCGACGATCTCGCTGGATCGCCCTCCCAGCCCTACCGATAAAGCTTGAATAGCGAGCGGGAAATATAGCACGAAAAAATTGGAGATTTCTTTGACCATAGGGGATATCATTTTCTTGCGAGACCGTATAATTATGTTACATCATTAATGGACAATGTACATGTAAATCTATGTCGAAAGGTCATTATTTATCTTGAATTTCGGTTCCGCAGGTGGAAAATTTGTAGTCACTTAGGGTACTACAGGTTTATACAGGTATTTGGGATGACTAAAATAGAAATGGGATTGACTTTCGGGAGTTTTTATGAAGGTATCATATATTACCGACACATAGCAGTCAGAGAATATGGTAGGCGATCTTCAACGGCTGGTTTCCTATGGATTGTAAAATTTTTGTGAGGCGAGGGAATCGAATCCTGACCTCGAGAAAAAGTAAAAGTACCGCAAGTGCTATTTACCACAAAGCTATACAGGATTTTTGAAAGCCTTCCCTGCTTCGCTACTATACGAGTTTTTGGTTAGGTTAATTAAAAAATTTTGTTCCAGGCATGACACTACAGTCAAGTATAGCAGCGGTCACTTAGACTTGGGTGAACACTCATTATTAGCATGCCAGCCATTAGTTCGTCGCCAGCGCATACTAGTTAAACAATTGCCCACTGACTAATACTACCCCATTAATATCTCAGATATAATTTTCGGCTTACAGAATAAACATATTTTCCTTTTGAACTATCTTTAATATATGTCTTCGTGGGCTCCTTCAGCCCAGTAAGGGCCTGGGAGCTTAATTACGAGTTTTGACCGGTATCAAGGAATCTGAAATGCCAAAAAGAATTTAAAAATGACCTTTGGCTCTGATTTAAATCAACTTACTCCTGGTAATCGGAACAAATGCTCAGCATCTTACTACTTCCGGATAGTTTGAACTCAACTCACCGCCAGTGCTGAATGGGATTTAATAGTCTATCTCTGATTCGCCTTCGTCGTTGAAAGCTCTCAGGAGACCTTCATTTCCAGATTCTTCGGTGTCCCAACCATCGTCCTCGCGAGCATCTAGACCCAATTCGGAATCATCTGAGTCCGTCTCAAACGCGAGATGATGGCCACTGTCATGAACTTGAACATCGGATTGTTCAATTTGGTCTTCCTCTACACCTTTCGCACTATGTCTGGTTCCGAGTTCGCCTTCAATTTCAGAAGGAGCATCCTCATGGGTATATACATGACCCACAGCTAGCCCCCAGTAAAAACGCATAACCATATCACGATCAACAAACCTTCATTTAGAATTGGGATCAACAAAGTATCTGGACAGGACAAATAACATACCGATTAATATAATATTCCCTCCAATCATATCGATTTTTGACATGTTTCAATAGCTTGAAATTATGCTGAGTATGATCCCTTCCGGAAGTATTGGATTTTTCCAAGTGTTGCCCAAGCATAAATCTTGGAATAACGTGGCAAGCACGAACTACATCAGCAGGATCCAAGAAATCAAGCGCCTCAGGAGAATCTACTGGCATGAACTTTACACGATCCATCCTGCGCGATTCCCAATTACGAGTATCTGCTTCTATGGCATGGAACCATCGAATCCAGAGAAAATCAAATCTTCGAGGCTCATAATCGAGCATTCCTGGTCCTGTATAGATAACATTGGCATGGTAAATACCGAGCACGCGTCCATAGCGATAGCGATGCCTGCTTCCATTAGGATCTATAATCATGATATCTGCGTGCGAAGTTCCAGGGTTCACAATATCTTGATCACGACGAATGTCGTAGGTCGTGTAATTTAATCGAAGGATCCTATGACCATAGATACGTTCACCCGTTAGAGTTAGGTGTGATCCCTCTTCCGAAACATTACTCGATGTTGCCTGGATGGCTGCAACAAGATGGCGATATTTTTCTGATTCAGGAGAAGCGGCAGCCTCCTTGAGCAGATACTTTTTAACACGTGGATTGAGATGCCTCTTCAATTTAAACAGGAATCCCTTAATAATTCCAGCGTTTATAAGTTCCAGAGGTTTATTAAATTTATCAAGACGTACTTTCATTGCAGGATTCCCGTGATTCTCGTTTAAAAACCCGAAGATGTCAATGGGAAGGTTTTGAGATTTACCAATGTGGTAATGAACTTCAGGATTATCATATAGGTCTTCGTCCAATGTATCACGAGATCGAAGCTTTCGAATATATGCTTCTCGCCGTTCTATATGGGCCATCTGTCCTGTAGCATTTTTGCCACTTGTTCGCAGATATCTTGATTTCGGAACACGATGTTCCAGCTCTCCCTTGAAAAAAGTTATTTAATATCTATGCACTCGACCATCACACTTACGCGCTCCGTAGAATATGAGTCGGTGGTCCCGAATGTCTGTATCGTGAGTACATAGTCGCCAAGAGAGTGGCTAGTGTAAGTCTTTAGAGAGAATGTCTTGTACAAGGGACCATCGTCTTCTTTTGAGGAGCAATCATTACCATCATCTTGTCCGTTTTCTGTTGATGGTTTTGACTTTTTCTTTCCTTTTGCACGCTGCTTGTCACTGCTATTCTTCGCATTTCTACGAAGGCGTTTTTGATATTCTTTTTTTAATTCCCTCGTGTTAAATGCTGCGCATGTCACTTGCTCGAAATATCGAAGTTGCTCGCCAAGGGATTCGGTAACCTGGCGCAAAAATTCAAGAGTATGATCTGTATGCATCCGGAGTTTTGCTAGCGCATGCCAATGGGCCAGTGTATAGAGTAAATTCATGAGGTTTTCGTCATGTTTCTCAGGGAGAAGACCCTCGAATACAGGTATTGAGCACTACAAATATGATGAGAAAACTCCAGCCAGCATCATATGAAAACATACCTGTAGCAGATCTTCAAAATCTCTGGCAGCTATTTGCTTCATTTCCGATGAATTGTTTGAAAATCGCCTAATAGTTCCTTTGCCAAATGTAGGGATTTGTCGAAAGCTTTGGAGTATAAAACAGATTAACTATAAGAGTGAATTCAGATCTTGGTTTTTGCTCACCGTCGATCGAGTTCATGAATAAGGCCATCCTTTTGCGAGTCTAAAATGCGTAGAAGGTGTTTAAATACCGCTTTCCATACGCCAAGTTCAAACTCATGCATTAGGTCCACGACAAACATTGGAAACATATTAAAGCCAAATGAACCCAGCCTTTCTGAAAAGGCATTCTGAAGCATCAGGGTGTCAGAAAAGGCAGAATTTCAACGAACATTAACTCCTAACCTGAGTTGGGACTAGAGATTCGGGCTTCAACAACGTCTCAACTGCCGGAGTGTTCACAGAGTAGTGCATTTTATAGATAATATCTCGAGCCGATTGAACTACAGCTTTTCGGTGCAAGTTGTCTATTCGAGCCTTTGTTTCTCTCTGTTGCATATCGCGAGGCATACCTAAGTTGCGCACACGCTCCATGGGGATTAGACAGCGCGGACATGGGCATCCACCCAGGTTTCTTATGCTTGCGAGAATTATCCTATATCAATAGACGAACGCCTTGTCAGTTATTTTTTGATGAACTAGTAGGAACATACTTTTCTGGATAATCTGCACTGTAAGTGAAAATTCTGGGATAAAAACGTCGTTGTATCCCATCGATGCATTTTATGACCATTCCGTGCTCGTAGGCTTTTAGGAACTCCTCGTCCAAGATTGTTTTCCATTGCTCGTGCAGAAGTTCTCGTTGACAGTGGGTTATAAAGTTACGAGTTGGCCCATTTCCGCCAAAATTTTCAGACGCGAAGTCTTTGAATTCATCTGGAAGCTGCATGAATTTTTTTGAGCCGATCATGAAGAAGAGAAGAAAATTTTGAAATCTCACCTTCTGAAAATAAGCAATGTGATTGCATAAATGAAAATTAGGCTTAGAGCGACGATATTTGGACTCATTCCCGAAGAATAAATATAGTGGCCAGAGTTGTTTATTGCCATAGGAAGTCAGCTGCGTTGCATCGGACGCAAACATTAGAGCAATAACTCGGCGCTTTAGATTACAGCTCGGCTCTAGCGGAAGGTTTTGGACGGCATTGTGGGCTTCAATGAATGCTGGAGAAGTAAACATTTCTCCATAGACTCTTGTCTCAGCCTTAGTGGCTCCAGGCTTCCATAAAAGTTCATAAGGGACGTAGTGGAAATATCTGTTGTCCTTCCTATTTGAAAGTTTTTCTCTGATTACAGAGGTAATTTTTCGATGGTAAAATTGGGAAACTTTGTACGTTTTAACACCAGGATTGGCAGTTCTTCTGTGGAAAGGCACTTCAATATTAACCGTTGATTGGATCCAATTTGCATTGCCATCCAGCCAGGTGAGTTCCGTATCACCATTACTAGCGAGGTGGCGGTTGATGTTAGTCCAGTTTACATTTCGCACGTCGACAGGGTTGAAACTCGGGTCGCTAATGATATGGATCAATTGCTGAAAACTCGAGAGACTCTTCTGAGTACCGCCATTCCAGTACCACTCGCCAAGAAGAAAAGCATTCTCGTTCGGATAGGGATAGACATCTCGAATATTAGTGCCTGCTTTTAAATTAAAGGTGAGTCTACGTTGAGAAAGTGACATAAAACTTTTACTTGATGAAGAACAGACATTCGACTCCATCTTCTCCACTTGAGAAGCGCTTTCATCCATCCCTTCTAGTTGAAGAGAGTTTTCAACAAAATCACGTAGTGTAAGAAGTTCATCCGGGTCATGGGATGGGGCTTGGGGTTCCGCATATCGTTTGATTAGGCCGAATGAGCTAACTGTCGATTCAAAGTGGCCAATTTTTGAAGAGGAGTCGGCTTCATTTAAGTTAGGAACTTCGGAAAGAAATATTTCTCCGGAAAGATTGGCCGCCACCGGCTCGCTGGTACCCGAAGAATCCTCTACATGAGGTGGCACATGTCTCAATGGGCCTGAGACGTTTGGTAGGAAATCCCTGTATCTAGTAGTAGGCTTTCTAAGTCTATGCTGCTTTCGCTGGGCTATTGATGGCTCCACATGACATTCTCCCTACACGATTGCTTGGTCAGTGAATCAGGAAGACATTTATCTGGAAAGGAAGCGCCTATCACCGATTCTGCGTCCATATTCTGACTTGCAACCGCCCACAATGAAGTAGTAGGTTGCATCGTTTCTGAGCTCTCATGTACAGGGCTTTGAAGGCCTGAGGCTGTTGTCTAAGTTCAAGTACCAAGTTTAATGAAGTCTGCAGCTTTTACATTTGAGAACACCGCTGTGTTAAGACTCACTGTGTTTGAATCTGTTAACGCCGTGAGGCCAGTGGTTGAGGCAGTCGAAGAGATTGCAGCATCAGAATCTATCATAGTGTCCGACTTTTCAATTTGCACTTGGCGCTGCCTTTTCCTCGCCCTGGCCACCTCTTGTGCTTTCGAAAGTGCATCCGCAAGTCTAGTCTTACTTTTCTTGCAGCTTCGTTGATGGTTTGAATAGGCATTCAAGTAGTGAAAAGTGCGGCCACAGGGGCATAACTGTGCCGTAGAGGAGGAGTCCATGATGATAGAGAGTCGAAATACAAGGTAAATTGCTTGAAATAACTTAAAATTAACCTCAAAGCAGCCGGCGCCAGCGATTCGATAGCTTGTGTCAGCAGGACGCACTTCGTTTCACCCAGATCAACTAATTAAAGTGCTTGACTCCATATGAAACTCCGAACGCGCGCATCGGCATCGAATTATGCAAAGCAAGAGCACCACATTTGCTTGGCATGTACGGTATTCGCACTGCGAGGCTGTGGCTGTGGCTGACCAAACAAGGGTCGCCTGGCAGTAATAAGGGGTTAGCCTGCCGTCCAGTAGTGAACAGCAGGCTGACTTCTAGATTAAGTAAACTAGAGAATTACAATATCAATGCTAATACATTCATTGTTGATGCACGTAGTGTGCACTCGCATCCCTTCTAGCGTCTTGTGTACATTATGTGCAATTGCACTCCTCGGCGCGTCTTTGCACACAGTGTGCAATCTCTCCCTCTTTAGCGTCTCTTGCATGTAGTAGTTGTGTGCAATCGAGCGCCGGAAAGGATTTTCGCACATAGTGTGCAAACGCGCCCTCCTAAGCGTCTTTTGTTCATAGTGTGTTATTAATCACCAGGAGGGATTTTGTACATAGTGTGCAATCGAGTGCCAGGAAGGTTTTTGCATAGGGTGTGTAATTTCATCCCCCGTACCTTCTTTTGCACACTGTGAACAAAGTTCACGCCCTCCGTAGCGTCTTTTGCTCTTAAAGTGCAAAAGATCCTCGTGCCGTGCCCGAATAGTTGCAATTTTCTAATATGAATACTTTTGCATTCCAATTTACGAGTATCATATTCATTTCACAAATACGACAGCTTAGATATACAGTTATATTCGACACAGCTCAGAATGCAGAGCAAAGGCGAGTGAAAATATAGCAAAATAGCAAACTGAAAAGCTCAACCACACAAATAACACCCTTAAGTCCCAAGAAAATGTCCAGTTTCTCTCTTATATTAGGTTAGGAACTAGAATGCGTATTTCGTATGTGGTTATGATTCCATGTAGCAGTCCTAATAGTTAATGACGAGGTGGTAAAATAAAGCATTTAACCCTACTACCGCTGTCGCCATTTAGTAATATTATACAGGGGGACAAACTTAAGTCGTCATTATATCCGAAGTCATGTCCGAGTCATCACTGATGTCCAGCTGCCGCCGCAAAGTTGACTTGACCAACTGGTCTGACTTGAAAACAATATCACTTTGAAGGGCGTGATGAAGATGCGCCACAGACCACACATTCCTTAGGAGTCTTGTCCTTCGGTGAATGAGGATTCGATTTAGGAGCTGGAACGTCACCATAAATCCAGCTGGATGTATAGAAAAGCAATCTAAAATGCGTCACACCACATTTTCAGACTCAGATTTATAGAATTAGACTTACTGCACACTGGGTGATTGGATAGTATCAGAAGCGATTATAGAAACATAACCTTGCTTCGGTTCGCCCATTTCTAGAGATGTATTAACTAGTAAGGCTGCATCCTGATCCTGGTCAAGCCTCGATCAGATTGGCTCTTCGAGGATCTATTCAAGTATGTAGTACCCACTGTATCACCTATCTTTGTCTTGAGGATCCTGATATCTGAGTCGGTAATTGTTGCCATATTTACTAGTGGTATAAGTAGTGGTTCAAGTGTGATTTTTTTCCATACAGAAGTTCACTGGTGCGAAATTAGAATAATTTATACCTGAACCTGGGAGCCGACAGGCTTGTTTTGGTCTGTGGCTTCATGTTCTAAAAAATGCTTTGTCATCTGCACCTTGATCATCCGTCGGAACACCTTTTGCTAAGAATGAGTTTACCGGCGAGGGTGCCATTTAGGAAACAGCGGTAAGTTGCTACGTACATAACTTCAAGATATATACGAGATCTGGCCTAATGCTAGAGCGGATCGAAGACTCGTTTGGTCTGTTGTTTCATATTTTGAAATGCTTTGTCATATATCTGCCAGTGAACTTACTCGTTTTGGTCTGCGGTTTCATATTTTGAAAAACTTTGTCATCTGAACTCCATCAGGAGGCCAAGTTTTGGTAACTATGATATGCTCATTCAGTGCCCTCAGTTCTCACTGAGACCTCAAGAACGCGTCCAGAGTCTACAAATCCTTCTTGACTAAAATTGGAAGTATATCAACTATAAAATGAGCCAGAAAAGTTCCAGAAAGGCATCCAAACCCATCTCAGACGCATCTCAGGCTCCTATCGGTATACTTCTAGGCTATGGCGAGTCCGCAATCTGAAGTATTTTCTCATACCCCCACCTCTGTCATCAAGTTTCAGGAGCATCGCCTGCTCACCACCCATCCATTAAGCCCCATAAACTCGTCACCGCAGAAAATGTACCGTTTACCACATCCACGGGTATGGAAATATGGAGTTCCTGCACCGCCAACGCCGCCTTCTCCTCTGGATCGTCTTGTTTCATCTCGAAGACTTAGAGACAGTAAGCTGCCAAATATCATTTCTAATTTAAATTATATGAATAACGATGGTGATTTCCTTCATTCAGAGCCGGTACTATCTGCATTAATGCAGAGTAACAGCCATGATGATATTCACACCACAGCCAAGAACTTCAAACGTGAGACTTGAAGACTATGTTTGCCTTGTTGGAAACATACTGACATAGGCTTTTCTCATACAACAGTCGTTGATCTATCGCCTATTCCATGCTTTGACCCTCGTGCTGTACCCCCCTCCGAATCCGATGTTCTTCAACGTCTAGATTCCTATTTCTCAGGAGGCGTTCCTGGGAAAGAATTCTTTCGCATTGTAGCGCACTGCTTAGGCTGCGATAAATTCATGACGAACCGGAGCATTGATCATCATGAATGTCGCCTTAGGCCCGATCCCATCCCGTTCTATTTAGATGGCAAAAAGGAAGATATTGATCAATGTTTTTTCAAATTCGATGCCTTCATGGGCTATGAAAAGGCAGGAATAACAGAAGCTGAATTTCTCCAGCTTTTTTCACAGTGTTCTATCTGTGAAAAT
Source organism: Nidula microcarpa (assembly GCA_036937055.1). Taxonomy (NCBI): domain Eukaryota; kingdom Fungi; phylum Basidiomycota; class Agaricomycetes; order Agaricales; family Nidulariaceae; genus Nidula; species Nidula microcarpa. Next base: position 807 of record JASFDD010000558.1, on the reverse strand, counting down.
TTCATGACTACCAAGATTGCAAAGTTGCACGACTGCTTATTTGAATCTGAATACAGTGCACTGTGTATACACTATGGACTGGTAGATTGATATGCAGCTAGTAATTACATCTTGAATGGAACTGAAATTCATGCTTTATTCCGTCTTAACAATATAAGTCATCGGGTGCTCAAAGTCGAGTTAATTGATCCCGATATTGATAGCACATACTATATTTACAGAGTACGGCAGCAAGAGAAGAGCGAGGAATTCTCGCTTCCAGGGTCCAGCAACTATCTCACATAATAGGTCGACCTGAGACGAGTTGGGAGTGTACTACAGCGGCATAGTGCTAATCATGATCTATGCTATAGACTTGCATCGCCTGAACGGACAACTCTCACTCTCCATAAGTGAAAAGGTTATATTAAAAATGAATATCTAGAGCACTTGTGAAAATGATAGCTGCGCGATTGCGAATCAGGACCTCTGCTCCTAGTGACCATGCGTCACACGTTAAATTATAAAATCTTTCTACTTCACAACGTTACATACTTTACAAGATTTCTGGTAAATAGCTTTCATGCAAATCGAGGCATCCTTAGGACTAGAAGATCATTGTAATTTCCGATACCCCAACGACTATCGAGGAGGAAGCTTCATTATGTGTCAAAGGAGGAAGTTTCTCGAGAAGACTCACAGGAAGAAATGAAGTACCGATGTATCAGCAGACTGGAGTGGAAGTTTCAGGAGCAAGAGCTAAGGCGATGAAGGCATTGGGATCATTCAACAATGCTTGAGTGGCATGAAGGGCATCTTTGTACACCA
>JASFDD010000557.1:0-13175 GCA_036937055.1 Nidula microcarpa | reverse complement strand
TACAGAAGATTAAGGTGCACGGAATGGTACCAGAATCCCAGATCAATATTTTGGTTCAAAAGTATGCTCTCGATCAAGAGCTTTCAGATGCCTATCCCGGGAATATGGCAGAGTAAATTGATGATAATGCCATAGAGTAAATGACTGTCTTGCTGTAAATATTATAACTTTGGTGTCCTAACCATTAAATATATTTATCATTTAATTACTTGGGTAGTTGGTCGGAATGAGGTCTAACTAAATTTACCTCATATCCTCGCTTTCGACTCACTTTATCACTGCTCTCAGCTAGAAGCTAGGAGAATCGTCATCCTGTCCCACGCCATTCAATAACTTTCACGCCCACCGAAGCAAAACACGAGAAACGACTCTTTCGGATGGATCTAGTGCACCCCGAGTATTTCGGTAGTGAACTACGCCGTTCTATGGTGCTCCGGATCCATGACAACAGCTCATACATTAGGAAACTTGAAATCATGCACTTCCGATAATCGTATTATGATATGGCCGGCTGCCTCTGTCTGACATAGAAATCAAGCTGCTTCGCTGGCTGCTCGAGGGTCGAACCCTGGGTCATAGCGGGTACCGAAGCCGATGAAGGGGTGCTCACTTTCATCGACAAAACGGAGGTATTGGACTTCCTACGTGGAGAGAGATATGTTTAGCTAAAAACGAGTAGTCGAGATAAGGACTCGTACATAGAAAAGAAGCTGGGGCTTTTGATACATCGGAGATGAGGAAGTATGTTTTCATGTAAATAGTATTATAGTAAGTAGATGAAGATTTTGTACGGTCGGAGCTGTGCAATTAGAGGTCGGCGTCGATGTTATGTAGCCTTTATGCAAACAGAGAGCATACGGAAATACTTCAGTTTTTCGCTAGCCAGAAATCAGATATCGGGAGAATAAAGCACAGAAGAAGGGCATAAAAAGAGCATTGTCATATGTCGGAGCTCGATATGTGGTTATGATGCTGTAATTGCCGACTAGAGGCTCTCAATGAGGTCGTTGAGCGAAAGGATCAACAATGTGGAGTGCCAGAGTTTCCTGAATATTAAGACGACCGCAAACGGCAGAAGTCGTCGCAAAGTTGTCGGCCATGACATAAGTACCGCCATTATGGTTGACGAACCTTTGAGAACGCAAGTAAGGGCCTCAATGTGAGCAAGTATAGCCCCGAGCTAGGGTCTTTGAGAGATTCCATGACAATAGAGCAATACAGTGCAGCAGTGTGCAAAGGGTGGAGTTCTGCCAGGCTGAGGGTCTTGCAGTGCAAGGTTCTGCCAATATGCGCTGCCTATCTAAGGTTCTTCCGGCGATGTGTTGTGTCGTTCTTCATGAACGGGCGACGGGAGGATCTGAACGATGGAGCACGAAAGCGAACGCCGTCCGGACGATGCCGGCATGGCCGGAGACGCGCGATGTCGCCGATTTTTGCACCAACCACAATGTGTGACGTGCGTGAAACACGCGTTCTCAACCACTTGACTCAGGCAGGCGAGGAACTGTTCACGGAGAATTAGGGCGACAACTCCGAAGACACGGGTAATTCGCTCGTAAAATTTGCACCTCCGTTTGTTGGTACCTGTTATGCCGACAAACGAAGCTGCGTTGTTGAGTAGGATTGCCGGCGTGAAGAAATGGAGTGTGAGGAGGACGAGAGGGAATAGTACGACTGCATCCAAATGTATAGGTTCATTCTTTTTTCTCTTCTGTTTCTTAAAGCGTTTTATGTTCTACGTTCTTGGTCCGAGTACTGGCGCGTCCTTTCTACTCTACCTATAGCATCTCAAGGAACGAAAGCCAATGCACGCCCCGCCCCCATTCCTCCATGTCATCCTTCCACAGGAACTGTGACGATTCCTCCAATCAACTGCATCACCAATTGCATCACCAACTGCCACTGCCCTTCCATCCGCCTATTGAGCTCCAGCCGCTGTCGCTGCACCAGACAGTGATCTTTCCTTCTTCGTCTGCGGGTGCTCATGTTGGGGATATGTCGAGCCAGCTTAGGCGGAATTGGAGAAGTTTTAGGTGAAGGAGGAGGGGGTGATGGATTGCCACCGAGAAGGAACCCGATGTGCGATTTGAAGATCCCGACGCGGATTAGCCACCCGCAGGTTGGGTTGAGGCGGGGTTTAGAAATGGTTAGAAAGTTTGTCGGGACTTGGTATCGTGGAACGTGAGTTTCTTTCTTTTCAGTCCATACTCTTCTTTCTTTTCGTTCTAGTCTATGTTGTTCGAACTAAGGCCTGGGATGGATGCCAACGCCAGAGTCACGGCCATGATTCCTAACTTAAATTATTACGACTACACGAACAAGAACAGCGTGAATGAGCCAACAATGCAACCTAGAAATGAAAAGATAGGGCACGTACCTCGTTCAGTTTGTGGGTATCGTCAACGCGCACGCCGAATGTGTGCTACAAACCCAGATCCCGCGCCTTCACCACCCCTGCGCTGTCCTCAGCTCCTCCCACGTCACCGGGCTCCGAAGACCGACGCCTCCTCAACGAAGGTCAAGGCTGATTTCATGAACGTAGTAGTGAAGGCTGCGTGGCCAGGCGCAATGCTGGGGGCGTGAACGGCCAATAAATCGGTGCATGAACGTTCGGATAGCCTGAGATTAATACTGGACGTGAACAGGGACGATACTGCACAATCAGCTAAAGGCTTCTCTGCGAAGCAAGCATGTTATTAAATCGGTTGAAGCGAGAGGAGAAAGGACAAGTACGCACCTTTACCCGCAGGAAAGAGAGACTGCATAGTCGGAACGTAGGCTGGGCTTTGGGAGTCGCAGTATAGATAACTAATACGAATTAGAATGCTTGAAGTGGGGGTTCAATCTGTAAGAAAAGCGCCTTGAGCTAATGCCACACCCGCAGATCAACACACATACTGTTCGTTCTTATTCCAGAGTCCATCCGCAATGCACGCGATTAAACCAAAGCTACAACCATCTTACCCTCTTCGTCCTCTTATCGCTCTACCTCCTAACACTCCTGCGCCGCTCGCAACTCCTCCCACATCCACAACTAAAGAACCCGGGAAACGCCTCCTACACCTACTTCCGTCCTCTGTCATGCTCCCCCGCCGTCCAGCGTACACACCCCCCCCACACATCCATCTTCTCCCACCGCCCATACGCCCGCAGGGAGTTCGGGACCTTCCCCACCTCCACGATGTGCCACTCCACCAGCGGGCCTCGGGCATTGGCGCAGAATACGCGTGATTGGCAGGTGGGTGCAGGGAGGTTTTATCCTGCCACGATGTCCCCCGCGCGCACCTTCAAGAGGCTCTTGGTCGCGAGGTGCGCGACGCAGTAGAATGCGTACTGGAGGAGTAGGGTATGCTCGTCGCTTGCAGGAGGGGGATCACAGCCATGAGGACCTCGGAGGAGAGCTTTTCGTGCAGCTTTTACTTGGGGTTCGCCAGCTGGGTGAGGGAGAGCGGGCGGATTTGGCAAGATAGGTGCCGTAGGTGCAGGGGAGCTTGATGCTAGGGAGGGCGATGCAACGCGTGCGGAGGGCGCGTAAGAAATATTTGGTGCTCAGGAGGAGGATGTTGGCAACGAAGGGGAGGAGCATGGGCAAGTCGAGCTCGGCGGCGAGGGGAGGCGGTTAAAGTACTTAGTTGAGTTGGTTCGCCAGCTCACTTTGTTTCAGGGAAGGGAAGAAGGGGACGAACTCAGGATCATAAAATGCGCTTGACAGTTCTTCAAAGTCTTGCACCGAATCCCCGTGCAGCTCGACGGCATGGCACCCCTCGACCATCGTCTGCCCTGTCGGTTGGGGGAGAGACCTGCAGACCTCAGAATGGTTCGCGAGGATAGACTACTGCACTCGAAATAGCGTGCTTTCAATAGAGAGCACAATGGAGCTGTCGTGGAACCAGAACGTCTTGTCGGGGGGGGGGTGGACAGCGAGGTGAGTTAGTTCGGGGTGGACTGGTCACTGGCAGAGAAGGCGGAGGACAGGTCCAGGGCCCAACTGTGAGTGGCTTGGGGCGAGTGGTGGTGGTGGTCAGCTGAAAGCCGAATACGTAGGTGTGCACATATCGGGCAGAGTGGGAGAGCGAGCTGCGGAGAGACAGCAGCGGGAGAGCGATGTGCTCGCATGACGCCGCCGCACGCGCCTGATAGGGTGATAAGATAACAGGTAATTGGGACCGGACAATGCCGTCGCCTATTTTCTTTTTCCCTCCGTCAACGTCATTCAGGTTTTTCGACGCTAGTATCGTTACATTGATATTTTCTACCAAGTATTATCCAGAGATCATTCCTTTCTCTCAGCTTACAAGTACCTTCGGTCTGATCTCTGAAGTTCAAATTCTCGTCCCGGGCGAACGGTCAATTAACGGTCACGCAAGTTGGTCAACTCCTCCTCAGAACACCATTTTGCTGGGGCTGTATGATACAAGGTCCAGTGGCGTAATGGATATACGTGGATTAAAATTACCATAGTATCGATTTTGTTACTTCGATATCGAAGTTCCCTGGTCGACTCAGGGCTATGTTACTTCACTGCAACTGCGTTGCCTGCTATCTCGAAGAGTCTGACTAAAGGTACATCTATCGGCACCTAGATGCTTATACAAGACCCGATAGTGTAGTGAAAACACATCTACGAAATTCAAAGTGGAATTTCCTGCATTTACATCCAAGTTCACTGTTCGATTCAAGGCCAGGCCTCTCATTATTCCATAAGTCAGTTTTTTCTTTCTTATCGCGCGACATAGACTAACGGAACATTCTCCTATCTGTAACAAATTATAGGAACGCAAGACCCGGTAGTGCAACCGAAATAACTCAACATTCATTAAACGTGCAATTAGAGATGTGCGTCCAAGACTCTCCTTCGATTCAGTGCTGGGCTAGGGCCTTGATCGAGGCGTTTTTTTCTACTGCAAAATGGGTCGAGGACACGATTAACTAAACGTACTTACCTCCGCAGTCATGTATAGTATATCAGACCCGGTGGTGTAGCGGAAGCGCATTGACGAAAAAATGAGTTGCTTGCATGTACGTCGAAGATCCCTGTTCAATCTGGGGCTAGGTTGCTCCATAACTCATGAAGTATATTTTATCCATGCATAAATGATACCGAGACTTCCACCTGCTGAACTTTCTTCGATATATACCCAGATATAGGGCATAAGAGCCTGTAGTGTAGCGGAAACAACGCAATGACACCTGAAAAGAGTGGATGAGATTCACAGCAAATGTGCGTCGCAGTTCCCTGTTCGATTAGGGGCCGGGTTGTGGTCATGTGTTGCACTACTGTAAACCCTCGTGTAAACAGAGTTTACATTCCCTCGAATATTATATTCGGACCATTCCGAACTCACGAGACTTCGCACTCTCAAACCGCTAACTTTGAACTCTTGCCAGTAAAAGCGAGTGAACAATGAGATGAAAAATAAGCGAAAACAGCTCAAAAAATGCTACGGTGAACACCCCTATTAATTTGCCTGGTTTAAGGTTTCGCAGGGGCGCAGAAAATGGTTTGGCATGTTAACGCAAAGTAGAATAAAAGTGCTTGGTCCCTCATATTAGATCAACTAGCTCACCTTCTCAAATTCACAACAAGCATTACTATTGACAATTTACAATTTTGTCTTGGTAGAAATAGGCTATTACCCGTAGCATTTGTAAGGGTTAAGGTTAGGTGTCCAATATCTGTCTAGGGTGCATAGCCCTAATCCCGACCATCCACTCCTATTAGCAGCGAGCTGCATTGACAATTAGTGGCGATTGCAATCAATTTACAAGTTGAGATGGTACAGGAGAATGAAATAGAAATCTGACCTACCCCAACTGCTTCAACCAATCCCCTGTGGCAACTCCTTGCTCAAGACACCAAGACGAGAGCATCTCACCAGACTCCGCCTCAAGCCCGAACACATATTTCGACAATCTATCAACTATATGTCCCCTGCAGTACGCTGATGAAATGGCAATCTCGAGAGCCTCGTATACGTGCGAGTGGCGGGTGTAGCGCGCGCTGACGGGGTCTGCCTGTGTGAAAGCGGCGAGGTATTCTTCTCGGAACGCCTGAAGAGTTGAGGGTGAGTCTTCCTGCAGTTGTTCGCGAGAGGGGATTTGCGTTATCTCTGAACTTGCAGGAGTGGCCGGACGTTCTGCCTCTGTGTCACTGCCTTGTCTCTGCAGGGTGGACTCATTCTCAAAGCCGGGATACCCATACATGAGAGGATCCCAGTCCCGGGTAATCCACGAGGGATATTTCGCATACCTGCCCTGTCTGGGACGAATAAGCATCCCATCCCAATCAATAAGACCTGTCACATTTCCATCATCGTCCACGAACACATTCTGATAGTTGAAATCGGGCATAGAAAGCACGAACGGCGGTCCATCTAGTGTCTCGTCGGGTAGGGACCCGGCAAATATGCGGAGGAGTGCCAGGGAAACTTTGTGATCCGTTATAGGTGCTGAAGACATTTGCCTGGTAATCTCGCCGAGTAGGTATGCGTGGACGGTGCTATATGGTCCTCTTGGAGTGGTGTCCCCGTTTGCAATGTCAACGAAAGAAGGTAGTAAAGGAGCCACAACGTGGGAATTCGATTGGACGTCATAGTGGAGACTTCCGATGCTGAGAAACTCCAATGTCTGTAGTTGGGACATGTAGGAGATCAGGGATTCGAATACGGTCTTGCATCTTTCCTCAGTGAACCAAGAACGGTCGAACCAAAGTTTACAAAGCTGCGTGCCCTTTACGCGCTCCATGAGAATATATGGCCGACCGATCGCGTTTTCGGGAATGACAGAAAAGTTGTGGATGCGTGGGATCGGGATGTTCGTGCGGCTTTGAATGAGTTGCATGCCAATTATGTCTGACTGTAAGCGCTTTTCGAGCGTAGGACTCCATTCTGCTACCGGGGTGCAGAATACCCATTGGATTCCATTGGCAAAGTCGATAAACCACACTACATTGAAGGCGCCTACTTTCGGGATGGGAGTGACGGTGCATGGCATGGTGAGAGATGTGGTTCGGTGATGTGCAGCTGCAGCTAAGGACGTAATCGTTTCGAGATCAACATGACCAACGAATGAATGGGTGGATGACGACGCAGAGAGATGGGTGGACTCAGTGTAGTGATCGGACATGTCGAAGATCAACCAGCTGGGAGAATATAACCTCCAATTGTAATAGTGCTGAGTCACGCTTTCCCAATTTGGCAATCTCGTCAAGGTAGAACAAAGTATGACACCTTGACAATTTCCAAAGAGAAGTAGAGCATGCCTGTAGGATGGGTAGCACATTAATAGCATCCTTCCTATGCTATCAAATTGTCTTGCAAAAAATCATGGAACCGGATGTTAAAATAAGCGACGCAGTCTCGATGACATCAAAGACAGTTAGTCCTCAGAAGGATAAGGGGATTTCCAAGAGGGCAAATGGATTAGTATCTACAACGATAGTAGACTACCTATATAGTACAAGACCTGAAACCAATATACAAATGCAGTAAACTATAGAAAAGCCACAAGAATGTAAACTAAAGGAAGTGAGATGTATGCGAAAATGCGGTGACATCACGAAACACTTGCAAACTGTGGAGTTGTAGTTCAATTGGTATTTCTCGATCCAGGAACAGTAGACAGGCCAGTGTCAGAGAAAGCAGAGATGAGGTCATAGGAAAAAATGGCAGAGGGTACAGTCGACTCTGTCATAACCCATACCCCATCAGTAGAACCTGTAGGGTATGAGTTATGACAGCATATGGGATTTCAGAATGGTGCTAAAAATAGATGTTGAAAATCATAGAAAATATTCTACTGGCTTAAAGCATCATTACAGGCTATGTATGGGTGAAATAGTGTGTGAGTAGAGTAGGAACCATATTGCAAAACTCTTCTAGTGCCAAGGTGATCACTAGTCAACAGTGACAAGTGATGAGGACAGGAGTGGTTAGTGAAGTTGAGACAGTTCTCAGGAACAGAGGGGGATGTGCATATTTAGTTTGAGAGAATCTCAGTGTGATTAACTGTCCCAACTAGCTATGAACATAGGTATTTTATAGCTAGCTGGTAGGAAATTTTCTAGGGTGTGGAAAATTGTAAGAAATTTTTAGATGGGCCTGCTGTAGGCAGGCTAAGGGGAAATAATATGAAGAAGGTTAAGAAAATAGCAGTTGTAATGTTTTAATCAAGAAAAGAGAGAGGCAGCAGAGTGCAGAAGCAGGGTCAAGACTATATTTATTTTTAATAAAGTGTGCTGTTTGATCAAGGATCTGCTTATCTTAGCAAAATGCCAATGGAGATGCTTGATTGAGCAATGTGATCTATGTCTCATGAGCTTGTATCATTGTGCATATCTGTTGGTACTGGCTGGGGTCATTACAGAGGCCCTTCATGCAGAATCAGGGTGCAGGCAGAGTGGGCCCTCTACAGCATAATCCAACCATAATGCTAGCATATGTGGCATCTAATAGCACCCTTGTTCAAGTACCAGACTGGTACCTGAAAGTTAGAAGAACAGAATGGTACCAGATCAACATATTACACAGAGATCTTAACCATATGGCAATCAACCATTAGGTGTTTTGTGCATCACTGTGGTTGCAAGACAGATATCCCAGCTTGAGTAGCTGGCAATCCTGCATCAGTGCTTGTCCTGGGACCTGGCAGAAGTGGCAGTGTACATAGAGTCTACATAAAATACATATAGTATATGTACAGTCCACATAGACAGGTGGAGGAGTGTAAAGACCTCCAAAAATGACCGAATATAAAATTCTAATATAACTATAAATTTAATATGGTGTGACTTGATAAGTGGCATAATTCCTTATGAGTGTGGAAATGTTCTAAAAATGGTATTTGATTAGGAATTATTGCATCAAATTATAGAATATGACAAAGTCCTAATATAATTGCTATTTTAATATAATATGACTTGATAAATGATTGAATTCCTTATTTGTTAGTGTGGGAATTTTGACTGAATCACAGTCCCTGCTTAGGTAAACCTGCATATGGTGAAATTAGAAAAATGCAAAATATTTTCCAAACATTGACTCTTGTGATAAAATGGCTGGTATTAATTTACATTGTAATAAACTTGGGAGAGCTATTTTTAGCATAGTTGTACATTAAAAGATATTATCACAATATATACCTGCTATATGCTCTACTAAAAATATATTATAGGTTAAAATCAATCAGAGAAATCTCACATTAGTGTGGGAATTTTCTAAAAATAGAATTTTGCCTAAATTGTAGCCACTGCTTAGCTAAACCTATATGTGGCAAATTATTCTATCAAACATTATCCTGTTGGGAATAATACAAAATATTGACTCTTTTTTAAAAATTGCTCTAATTAATTTAAATCTTAAATCTATTTTTAGAATAGCATATAACAAGTATATAATATAAAAATATATTTTAATGCACATTTATGCTAAAAATAGACATCTTAAGTATATAACAACATAAATTAATAGTAGCCATTTTATCACAAAAGAGTTGATATTTGGAAAGTATTTTGCATTTTTCTCAATGGGAAAATTATTTGACAGCATAATTTCACCATATACAGGTTTACCTGAGTGGGGGCTATAATTTAGTCAAAATTCTATTTTTACAAAAAATCCCAAACTAACAAATAAGGAATTCAATCACTTATCAAGTCACCTCATATTAAAATAGCAATTATATTAGGACTTTGTCATATTCTGAAATTTGATGCAATGATTCCTTGTCAAATGCTATTTTAGAACATTCCCACACTCACAAGTGAGGAATTATCTCACTTATTAAGTCACACCATACTAAATTAACAGTTATATTAGAATTTTGGCATGTTTGGTCATTTTTTGTGACAGATTCTAGAGGACATTCCTCAGATTTCTATAAATCCATGTGGAATCCACCCAGACTTTGGAATCCACATGAAATCCACAAGGAATGCATGGGAGAGTGTAAAGTACTGTTTTTCACTCATGAAAATGAAGACACTATTTCTAATATGGCAGAAAGTGAGGCCCTGGCATCTACAATTTGAGTTCTTACATTAAATTATACTCTTGGTATAATTTTCAAAGGTGGAAGGAACAAAGACTGCCATGATAGCATTTTTAATCCAGAGAATGGTGAGATGCAGGTTGTCCTATATAATTGGAGCATGTCCTAATTTGTTTTAAATCAGAATAAAATGCTCCAGGTGAAGACAAAAGCAAAAGGGTTAGACAGGATGGTGGGGAGAGTATGTTGTTCCAGTTTTCTGCAAAGATATATCCCTGACAGCAAGGCATAGATGCCAATAAAGCCAACACAAATAATGGAGAAAGAACAACAAGAAGGCAAATAAAACTAAAAAGGGCAGGGCGATGAAGGAAGTGAAAGCAGTGGAGAAGGAAGGTAATCCAGTAACTAGCCCCTATGAAACCCTTCACATGACATTAGTGCAGGAACTTTCAAAGAACTCAAAGGAGAGAGTCATACATAAGAGAGAGGAAAAAGCTATGACTGTGGAGCTGGCAATGCTCAGTGAGTCTATCAAGAACATTTTGGCTGGGCTTGTACAGCATGCCAATTTGGAGGAAGTCCTGAAAGCTGCTGTAGACTAGATGTCCAGTATGAAGCCAGAGGCTTCACATTTAGAGGCACACATTTCTGGGTTGTAGGATGAAAACAAAGTTGATGATGCTGAGGATCAGGAAGCTAAGGAGATGAAGAGGCTGATTGATGTGCTGAATGATGATGAGAAGCTACACAAGGGGGAGACAACAGCCAAGATTCACAAGTGATTGGACTTCTATTTAGACTGCCACAGGAGGGTGTCCAAGGTCAAGGATTCTTACAGCAGAACATGGGCTGTATGGAAAGAGTTGGATGAGAATGCCAGGGAGCATATGGAAAGTGAGTTGTTGAACATTTTGAGATTGTTCAAGACTGATCATTTTTCAAGAGCATGCTAAGCATCCAGTGAATGAGTATTTGGTCAAGAAGCACTCAATCCCCTGATAAGGACCAAGCTATTATTCACTACTGGCAGGGCATATATCCCAGGGCCACTTCAATTAGTAGGGATTTGTCTCTACATCTCCTGACAAACAAAGCTAAGAGGGTCATCTGCTGCTATCACTCTAGGAATTGTGATTTAAAGACACTTCAGATTCTACTCTTGATAGAGCAAGAGATGCACCTCATGTAGCCATGGGCCATGTATATGAGAATAGGTCAGGCAGCTACAAGCAGATAAGGAATGATAGGATCCTCAACTGTAGCTGTGATAAGGATGCAGCCTTGATGGAGTTCTTATGGATAAGGATGTCAGTGGTTTTGGCCAATACAGCCTACAGAGAGCTGGAATCACTGAAGGACAAAATTTGGGATTCCAGAGCACATGCATTTCTAGTTCAGGAGTGGCACATGATATCATGCCTGTCCCTCAACAATATATATCAGAGCAGGAGAAACTGTGTCAGTAATGAGTTAAGGATTGTCCAGGTAGGAAATATTCTTACTAAGCTGCTTCTCAAGGGCTATCAGGTGAAGGCACTCACAGAGGAGGCAAACAAGGTATTGAAGGACACAGAGGGGCAAGGTGTCAAGTTAGAAACAATTAATACTTCAGACATGTAACATTTGTCTTGTATTATCAACTATGGGTTCTTATTTTGGATTATAGACAAGAAAACAGCAAACAATATTTCAGGATTTATCCTCATTACCTCTTCTTCATCAGTTCTTTTCTACTCACTGCAAAATATCTATTGTGCAACAGCTGCTTTCTGCACACTTCACAATATGTATTTTCACATTGCTGTTTTTCACCTGTTGTGCAATATATACTGTCCAACATCTGTGATCTAACTGTTAGATATTAAATCCACCTGCATTAAATATAATCTCTTATTAAACAGTTCTTTTCCACTTGCTGAATATTATCTGTTCTCCAGCAGTTCTTTTATATCTGCACTAGAGTATTTATTTTTCAATGGCTGTTTTCTAACCATAGCAGGGTATATACTGTCCAACAGCTTTTTCCACCTGTTAGATATTGAATCCAGTAGCATTAAACACTATCTCTTCTTGATTGGTTCTTTTCCACTCACCAATATTATCTATTTTCCAATGGTTCTTTTATATCTGCTCCAGAATATGTATTTGTCAACAGTTCTTCAACACCCACTGAATATTATCTCTTCTTCAAAGGTTATTTTCCACCTGCTCTAGATATCTATTTTGCAATGGCTATAAACCATCTGATTCAGAATGTGTATTGCCCAACAGCTATTTTCTACCCATTAGATATTGAATCCAGAAGTATCAAATATTATCTGTTTGCCAACAGTTCTTTTATACCCACTCCAGAAGATGTATTAGCAATGGCATTTTTCCATCCACTGCAGAATATCTCTTCTTCAACAGTTATTTTCCACCTGCTCCAAGATATCTATTTTGCAATGGCTGTATTCTATCCATTGCTTAGTATATATTTCCAGCAGCTGTTTTCCACTCATTTGATATTGAATCCAGTAGCATCAAATATTATCTCTTCTTAAACAGTGCTTTTCTACCCACCAAATATTATCTGTTGTCTAACAACTCTTTTATACCAATTCCAGGATCTGTATTTTATGGCAGATATTTTCCATGTATTGTAGAATATATATTTTGCAATGGTCATTTTCTACCCATTATATATTGAACCCAGCTCCATCAAATATTAACTGGCTGTATTCCACCTATTAGACATTGAATCCAGCTGCATCAAATATTATTTGTTATTGACTGACTCTTTCACACTCTCTGAATATTATCTGCTTTCTGACAGTATTTTTCTATCCACTTAAAAAAAAAGTATTTTGAAGCAGCTCTTTTCCACCCATTGGAGAATATCTATTTTGCAATGGTTCTTCCATCATAATATATATTTTCCAATGGCTATTTTCCACCTGCTTCACAATATATATTTTCCAACAGCTGTTTTCCACCCTCAAGATATTGAATCCAGCTGTATAAAATATTATCTCTTGAACAGCTTTTTTCTAATCATTGAATATTATCTGTTCTGCAGCAATTCTTTTCTACCCACTTCAGAAAATATATTTTCAAATGGCTCTTTTCTAGTGAAAAGGTGCTGTTGTCTGTAGGGTAGAATTGCAATAGAATCACTATACCACTTTACAGTGATCTTGCTACCT
>JASFDD010000556.1:0-13188 GCA_036937055.1 Nidula microcarpa | reverse complement strand
TCACAAGTCATATATAATCATAAATATCCATAAATATCATTCAGAGTCGAAATAAACACGAAGAAATAGGCTGTCTCCAGTGACTCGTTCTCTTTACACATAGATGTGTATAAATACAGTCTCAACTGTACCGTAGACCTCCAGTCGAATATGATGTTCACATTACCGCCATCTAAACCAGTTTCTCCGATAGAAACTTCGTCAATCTCGTCTTGCATTTCTTCGTTTGATTTGATTTGCTCGTTATCGTCTCTATTCACGATTATCATCAACATTTACTCATCAGTTATCTAGCATAACTTCACATCCACTCCCTATCTACCTCGAATCATCCTCGCACCACATGCAAACATATATTGCACACCACTCGAATATTTTTCTGATTATTCCGAACTCGCAAGACTTGCTAATCTCGCAATATCATATCTCATTCCTACCGATCTTCATTTCATTCCTAACATGTCACTGTTAAATAAACGATGCGGTCTCGATGACATCAAAGGTAGTTTGTGCTCAGAAGGATAAGGGGAGGGGGTTACAAGAGATTAAACGGATGAGTACATACAACAATTGTAGGCTACATATCTACTACTCAATATGAAAAATATATACCAATACAGCTAGCTATAGAAAAGTCGCAATAACGTAAACTAAAGGAAATAAGATACATGCGAAAATGCGGTGGCGTCACGAAGCACTAGCAAACTGTGATCCGATATTCCAACCGTCACTTTTGTCGGTGGATATGTTTCATTACTCTAGTTTGATAGGAAGCTCTCATGTAGCCTTTGAGTGCCATTTCACATATTTCCCCGCCTAACAGCGCATTATAACTATATGCAGTCGTCTGAGAAAGTAGAAATAGGTACTGCCATAGATCCACACATCAGCCGGACCCAGCTTTCGACAGTTCTGTAAGGATGGCAGTCATGCGAGAGAGTAAAAGGAGTTAAGTAGGTATCAAGATTAAAACTTGGTATCTGCTGGTCTATTCATGTTAAGATTCAGGGCGATTTATATCATCAACTGGCCTACAGTCTTTCATGCCAAACGGTATAAACAAGAGACTTATTTTTATAGAAAGTAAACGTGATGAGATGATAGTTGTCATCGTCATGGACGTACCTCAATTGTTCGACGTGCTTCATGATAGCGATATCCTGGATACTTTTACGCCCCTGCTTCGTCTTCTCCATCCATTTTTTACTGCGCCTCCTTGTAGCACAGCAAAACTCAGTCTTTGAAGGCTGGACTTCCTCATTAACTCCGCCTAGTGGAAGGCTAGCATGCACACCTGATAAGGGTACTGCTGAAACTTCCAACATCAAGTGCCAACTTGATTTGAGCCGCATATCACCACATTCATCGCTTGCGCAGTTTCTTTTCTCATTTTTCACTTTGTGTCTTTATATTTTGCTTCTAAAACCGGGGTAGTGGGTCTCAGGTGTCAAAGAGAAAAAATGGACGTTGTTTTTAAACGCGGCTGCATGTAGAACTTGGTTCGACTTTCCCATAATAAGCATCTGCTAGCCAAATTGTGTCCGCGGGGTATATAACAAAAACAAAAATGCAAGTTAGGCCCCTCCTAATCGCCAACGCGTATCATGACAGTAGGCCGGCATGATAAGATGACAATGTCGCCGATTATGGCGTTTTGAGTGGCAAGTCGCCAGATGGAGAATTGTTTGGCTGGTATGGGTGCCTGAAAGTTTAACAGGTAGATAAATCGATACCAGGTAGTAATAGATATTTGCAGCTAATACAGTTCATATTAAGCAGGTTCAAGCAGTACAGTAGGTGTATAAGTGCATTCAGAATTACTGAAGAGACGTGAACGTGTCTCGTTGCAAGTTCAACTTAGGTATAACTACGAGTTTTGGCAGCGTTAGTCTGCCAAGGGGTTTCGAGTAGTCGAAGATAGGGCTATGTACGCAATACGACACTTTATTGGTCCTGTAGTCGTTTTCTGGAATGTTAATGCCGAAATATGGATGCGTGTAAGGGCTTAGCGATAAGAGGGTCTTCGAAATAACTCGGTGACAAGTTTATTTGGAAAAAGAGGAAATATTGAGTTTTCTTTGCTTTAGATGGGCAAAAGGCGAATTACTGGGTGTACGTGCAGGTGAATCGAGTTGCCTGTCGAAATATGAGACCTTTCTACGGTCAAAGGGAACGAGACGAGACGAAATGAGAGGTGCGAAGTGAGCTGTATTCAACTGCCGAAAAGTAGAGAATACATCGTGTTTTTTATATGTACTGGATAGTCATTTTTACGGAGAATAACGGAAGGGTGAGTAGTGCAAAAATACAGAAAATTAGAGGATGAAAACTTCCGGGGAAACGTACGGATACGTTACACGCGGAAGTAGTGAGTGGGAAGTGGGCGGCACAACCGTTCTTGGTGCTGCGCATGCGGAGTATTGCCTTGTTTTGATTTTTGTGGGATCGGGTGTGTGGTCGGTCTCAAGTTGAAGCGTCGTTTGGCATGGCCCGTGAGCTTGGCGTGGCGCAATCGAGGAAGAGGGTTGCGGGTTGTGTCAGGAATGGATATATGTCGAGGGGCGGAGGAGTAGTATGAGCCGACATCTATAGTTAGCGCTCGGCTGCCACATCTTGGCGATCATGGCCGTAACCCTATGGTTTTCGATTAATTAGAAGGGCATCTGAATAGAAATTAGTGATTGTTTAATCAGTAGTGTTATTTGGGAATGGATGGAATATAATTTGTAATTGCACAAATAGTGTCGGCTGAGACAAATTTGACGGTGCTTGACCGATTACTCACTGATTAGTACACACATTTCTTGACCGGTTACTCACTGATTAGTACACACATTTCTGAATCGACAAGCTTGCAGATCTGATTAATCAATCACTGATTTGTATTGACATAGTCCAATAATTAATCAGAAACCATACAGATCTTTATCATGGGATGCGATAGCCGGGGCATGATTGTGTTTGGCTGTCGCGCGCGCGCTTTCGAGATGTGCTGTGGACAGAGTTTTGTAATTACACAGAATATATAATTCTGTGCATAGTCCAATTACAGGCTCTACATTACACTACAATCACAAGTACTATATATGTACTGGTGATGTGATAGACTTTTATCCTAATATTCCATTAAGCAGTTATTTAGATATTTTCACTCATTTCTTCAAGAAATTTTATTGGGGCAGCCAAGCTACTATAAAACAGCAACTTCTGGAAATGGAACTGTTTTTATTATGTTCAAAAGTAGGTAACAATAATTTAGTGTGCAAATTAGAGATAAATACCATCACAGCCACTTTATGGTAGGGACTAGCACAGATCAGACCTTGCCGGATCCATATCCAGCCCACGGATAAGGTCATTTATGGATTGGATTGGATTGGATCGGGTAAATCCACAGATTTGGGACCAAAATTTGTATTACTGCTTCCACTTTCACCTTGAAGCTCTAAATCTAAGATAATATAATATAAAACATTACTTGTGATGATACTACGTTAAACAAATAATGAATTTTGATATATAAAATACAGTGAAGTGAAAATGTGAAGTTTCGACCGCAAAAATGGGACCATGTCAATTCTGATGGCATCATTTCTGGCTAAAATGCAGGAATCTACTGTAATGTCAAAACACATGAAATTAGAGAAAATCCTGGATAAAAATGTTTTAAATTATCAGTTTATAGACTATCTGATACGTTTTATTAATTCTCACAGGTGAACAAAGGTCCACACAAATAGCTACAGTACAATTAAAAATAGGTGCCAAATCCCTGGATTATCCACGGAACCCACAAGTTTTACCCATATCTGGAAAAGGCACGTGGATAAGCTATCCATGGGTCTAAATCTGGATTTATGTAATCCATGCTAGTCCCTACTTTATGGGAGTTGCAGATTAGCAGACAAACCTTTATAGCTGCTATTTTGAGAGTGTATTTGCTTTATCCAATATTGCCCAGATACCTTTTTATGAGTGCTAAATCAATGATTGTTTAGCCATCATATAAACTGTGTTGTAAGCTGAATCCTTGGCAGTTGTTTTCCACATTGAATTTGATGATTGCACTATAGAGTAGAACATGTCAGATTATTTCCAACCTCTTGTATACATAGAGATTCTATGAATAAACTACAACATATGCCATACTGCAAAACATGGAAAGAGTTTCATGCATTTCTCACCACCCACTTGACATCAAGCACAGCACCTTTACTGATGAAATCTCTGGAATATTTGTGTTGTGTTCAACTCAAGAGCACTACAGGGAAGTGACCAAAGATATTACAAGTCTTTACATTGCATATGCCTATTTGACTAAACTTGTTTAAAAGTGGGTTAAGGACAATATCACTAAACACTGGACATCCAAACTAGATGTAAGTGTTCATAAGGACATGAGTAATGCTCTAGTGCTTAAGTCCCACTTCCACATAGCATGAAACTACTTCTCCACCTGAGAATTAGGCAACACCATAATAAATTTCTGGTGCCAATGATTTAATACCAATGAAAATTTCTGCAGACCACTTTGTGTCAAAATTCAATGTTAGACATTTGAAAATTAGATATTCTAAACTGAAGGATGATTGTTAGCTGCAAATACAATTGTAATCTCTTTGATCTCACCAGTCTTTGGGAAAAATAGTAACTGCTGAGGTTGAGGAGGATGCCTCCATATTGCCAGCACCTTCTGCACCTGGCAACCTGGATCTATTACAGCAGGACATGGTGATAGATTCTTCAGATTCATTGGATGATTCTGAAACAGATCCAGGATACTTCTTTGGTATCATTGGATACTGCTAAGCAGCATCTCCAATTGGTAGATGCACTAATACTCTGTATAGACAGAAAGATCCACTCTCCCTTGATTTTTGCTTGGGAGGCAGTACTTTACTGTCCTCTTGTTGTATACCCTTACAATGGTTGTGATATTGGGTCCCTGCTGCTTCTATTAGAGATGCATGCACTGCCACACAGGACATCAACCTCTCCTGGAAGGATTTTGTACAGGCAGTTTCCAGCTTTATCTCCACAGTTGCTAACTCAGGTTGGTCACAGGACCACATCAACATGCTGGCTGAGTTTTGGGGAAAGATCTAAACCCACAAATTCTGCTCTTGCACCAACCCAATCAACTTATGCACCCTCTGTGTCTACCAGACTGAGCAACATTGTGCATGGCACCAGGTAGTCAACTCCACAAATGGTGCTTGGAATCTGGGAAGCATTTCCAGCAAGCTGATGGAGAGGACTAGGGACAAGGTGTATTGTGAAGAGCACCAGAAGTAGGACACAGATTTGGATGCACATTGTCACTCTCATTTGCCCATGTTTCTGTCTGGCCATGCAGATTTTCAGCATGGCATGGGGAGTTCAACCTTGACACTCTGAATCAAGACATGGTGTTGAAGGGTTCTGGTGGTGTCTGTCTTGGATAAGATGGATGTGGTGTTCAGCTTGACCTTTTGTTACAGTGATGAAGCCAAGTCATAGGTTCAAGACAGAGTTCTGTGATTTGGTGTTTCTAGGTTTGGTATCAGACACACTTCCTAGAGTATAGGACAGTTGTCAAGTTGCTGAGTCACTGTCTAAGTGAAGCTTAGGTTTGATGAGCCTCTAGACAGAGTCTAAGAGGTTTGAGTTGGTTCTGGGTTTTAAGGAACTTGAATGAAGATGTTACAAGGTTATTAGCTGAGGGCAAGACCTGAGTACAAAGGTCTACTTATAGTAAAATATGATGGTCTGTGTGTATGGTACTAAGTATAACTACTGTTACTGTTTGCTAGTCCAAATATAGTTGTTTGTGTGATAACTGTCTATTTATAAAAAGGAAAGTTGTATAGCAGGTATGAGCCGCAAAGTAAAGAATTGTAACACTATGTCAGAAAATGTTGGAAGTAACATTGGAAGGATTTCTGATCATAACACTACAGATAAGAACTGTTGGCTTCAGCTTAAATGCTGCACCCTTCCAGTTCTTGTGGGTTCTGACTTAAATGTGGTCCACACATCAGAAGATAGTACTGTGGGTTCAGAAAGTCATCAGAGACAACTTGGGGGTTTGACAACTAGAGACTAAGGCTAGTTTCAAGAATGAGGTAAGACTAGTCAATGTAAGTTAACTAGAAGAAAAGTTAGAAGGGAAGTTGGAAGGGAGTCAGAGGTCAGAATGTGAAGAGACTTAAAACTTAGTTGGAAGACTAAGTGGGATCTTAGTCAATATTTGAATTAGAGAATAGGGTACAGAACTGAGCTACTTAAATACTAGTATTGCTAATTGTATTAATGGAAATGGAAGTACCAACACTATGGAGAGGAGGAAAATAAGAGTCCTTAACACATAATAAAAGTAGCAGAAGCAGAAGTGGAAACATATCTGAGCAGAAGTGTTTGTAGTAACAGTATTGTATAAGTATGAGTCATAGTATTAAGACAATAGTTTGGAGATAAGCAAGAATGGAAACAGCAGAAATGGTCAGAAGCATGTCAGAAGATAAAGTAGAATGTCAGAAGCTGTCAGAAGAATCATGGATATGACAACTAGAATGGAAGTGGAACTTTGTCATCCTTGTCATTGTATCACTGAATTTTGGATGCATCCTTTAAGGATCCATTCAAATTAACAGCACAACCAGGGTCAGAGAGATCCATTATGAGTACAAAGTGGGAAGAATGTAGTGCTGTTGCAGAATCTAGTTCTCAAATGTGAAGTCCAGCTCCTTTTAAATGGAAAAAAAAATTGATTGTCAAATAGAAATATGAATGTAGAGTGAAACATCATACCAAAAATTCCAATGACCATGTGGACTATTAGGGTTGCTCAAAGTTCACCTATTTGGCTCATTTTTGCTTCATTTTTGATCTCCTACTTTGTTTCCTACTTGAAATAGGAGCCAAGTAGGAACATGGGTCCTACTCACTTTCCTACTTATTCAGTAGCATTCACACTCCACTCTTGCCATCAATTAGTGCATAAATATACTTAAATGGAGTTTTTTCTAGCTAAAAAAATACATTTTAGCTGCTAATTAATCACTTATATGTATCCAAACACTCTTATAAGAAATTTACAATTTATTAAAAATTCTAAAGGATTATAGGTGGTGTAGGAGGGAAACCAGCATGGGGGGAGAGAGTGAAGTGAATATTCAGCTCCACTCAGGGTGCCAAGCTTGTGCCCTAACACACTGCATACAGGGAAGCAGACTTTATGAAATAGTGGTACAGCCAAACATTAACTGAAGAAAGATGGGAATAGGGAAAGTTCCTACTCAGCTCATTTTCACAAAATCCTGTGAGGGGGGGCTGAAAGTGGCCCATTTTTGCCTCCTCTTTGGTTCCTATTTAGTTTCCTACTTGACAAAATTTGGTGAGGCTCTCCACCAAAATGAACGAAAAATGAAGTTAAGTAGGAAACCAAATAGGAGCAACTTTGAGCAACCCTATTGTATTGTCCCTCTCCATTGTGGCAAGGTGCAATTGAATAATCTCAATGCAAAATCATGTGTTTGTTGGATGCAGATGCTTGCAAGATGTCTCAGTTATGGAAAGATTATTGCCCAGTA
The DNA here is from genome assembly GCA_036937055.1 of Nidula microcarpa. Classification (NCBI taxonomy): domain Eukaryota; kingdom Fungi; phylum Basidiomycota; class Agaricomycetes; order Agaricales; family Nidulariaceae; genus Nidula; species Nidula microcarpa. The sequence continues at coordinate 5,617 of JASFDD010000556.1, read as the reverse complement.
GTACTGTATTTTATTGACAGAACAGAGAGAGTTTATCAAAAGTATTCACCATTCTATTTATTAATCATACTAGTGAAATAAAATACATTATGTAAGTCAAAGAGTATTGCAACAGACTCAGAGAGGAAGAACCTACTGTAGATGAGAAACTATGGCCAGCATGAAAGTAATTAGGAAGTGTATAGGGTCCAGGAGACATGAAACATCTTGGGTGTGAATTCTAGGCATGGAAGCATGATAATGAAGTCGTTGTCATCATTGGCAATGATGCGCAGCCTGGTTGCCCACATGGGTGAGGAGAAAAGCTAAAAACTCTAAATTATGTAGCCCATCATGTGATTTTCTGGCGGAATCCTCGAGCCCTGCTGCCTGCGATTTACCTTGGTTCGAACGTGTTCGGATGCGTTCAGCAAAATACAACTTTACCCGAACCATGGACCCAGCGTTCGGTTCAGGCTGAAGTGCTGAACTTTGAACCGAACTTCCGGTTCCGTTCGTGGAGGTTCGAGCTCGAACCGAAGTTCAGAACCGAACTTGCACAACACTAACGAGAACCCGCGGAAGCCGTCAAGCAGTGCTTCAGGCCTTCGGCCCTCATACATCATTCTTTGTGGCAGCTGGATTATCCGCGGGAAACGGCGGTATCTCCCGAGATCCTGACCGAGGAGACTATCATGGTATGCAAGAATCGTCAAAGACATCAGGAAGAAACACCTGGGAACTCGATGAATGTGGGCGATTTTATGTCTGGTAGCGTCGCTCAACTCGTCCGATCGATGACTTCGCACCGTGTGAGGACGTGCAGGCGATACTGGGTTTCTATTTACATACAAAGGTACGTCCAAGGCTGTCCAAAAGCTTGGCTAGGTCTCCTCAATGGCCACCACCAGTCCACAGCTGAACATTGAAACCTAATTGAGGTTAGCTTTGGGCAAAACTTTGTGTGATAAGACCCATCAACTGTTGTTTACACTCGCAGAATTGGGTAGACTTGGATATAAGGTGCGATTGTCTGAGATTACAGCTAACAAAGAAACGATAGACCAGATTTTGCCACGCTTCGCTGAGTACGTTTATTTACTTGTGGGGCGTACAAATAAACTACGCAGCGTGACTGTACGCATCCTCCAACCTGCCTCTATGCCTCCAACCCGCCATTCATTTCGTATGGCCCTGCAGTACTCTCCCTCGCCATTGGTGACATCCATATCAATATATTCAATATATACATTCCATTTCCCTGAGGCTTAGCATGTTAGATGACACTGCTTATGTCATTGAGTCTCCTGGCAAGGCCTTGATAAAAGGCATGTACTGTGTTCGTTTTTTTCGAGGTATTTCATTCTTCAACATGACCGATGAATTGCCTCTCTACAATTGTAAACAGTGAATAGCAGCCTATAGTACGGTACGAGCAGTTGTTTGGACATGCTCCTTAAGTAAATGAAGTCACTAAGTGGAGCGTGGCGAAAACTGGTCTACCGTTTCCTTATAAACTGTAAATGCGTGCTGATAAGCCACCAAATAATACCTAACCCCACTTTACCTCTTCATACGAATGCATACTAGGTATGTAGCGCCTTCTATTCGCTTCCGAAGACTAAAACCCACATTTGTCTTAGACCCTGAGACTCATGGCACACAATCGTCCAGAAGGAGGGTAGTCTCAATGCTCTATATAATGAAATCATCCCCTCGGCCTATCCCACCGTTCCTTGCTATTGTATTGAACATCGACAGGATGGGAGTCTTCAGTGCGATAGCCAACTTTTTCTCCTCTCTCTATCTCTTCTCCTGGGATGCTGTCCTTGTGATCGGTAACATCATCTTACCGAACAGGCCAGCTGGTCTGATCGTGCCGGATGGACACCCTGGATTTGGAGGCAAATGGCCTGAGTATGTCCCTGCAAAGGAGGGGGACAGTCGGTGCTCGTGCCCTGCACTTAATGCTCTGGCCAACCATGGTGAGCTATGATAATCGCTATAAAAGTCTGCACTGGTGACTGAATGACCTTGCGGTGCAGGCATTATCGCACACGACGGACGGAATGTCTCCTTCGTTGACCTAGCTCATCGAGTTCAGGTGACCTATAATTTGGCACCCACATTCTGCATCTTCCTTAGTCGATATATCGCCGGGTTTATGAAGAAGGATTACAATAAGGATGCGTTCGATTTGAAAGAACTTGATGCACACAATAAGATCGAACATGATGGGTCGCTTATCCGTACGTCACCTGCACGTAATGACTGCCTTCCAGACTGACTCATTTTTGTAATCAGGCGAAGACATTTATTTCGAACCAGACACAGCCAAAATTGCCACTCCCCTCATCGAAACTCTTCTGGATCGTGCTTCTGGGAAAGACGCAGATGGAGAGCCCATTCTCACATACCCAGATCTGTCAAAAGCCCTCAGCCAGCGACAAGCAGATTCCAAAGCGAGCAACCCTGAGTTTTCAACCAGTGCCCGTCTTCGCATGTTTGGTTTCGGGAAGTGAGTATTATGTTCGTCCGTCACTTGAAGATCTTCATTTCCAATTTTGTGCTTCGATCGTAGTTGTGCGGCGATGCTACTTGTTTTCGGTGGTAAAGTGGAACACGTCCGTCCTTTACTTCTTGAAGAAAGGATTGTGGATGGATGGGTGCCGTGGAATAAAAAACGCAATGGTATAACTCTTGGGGCGTTCAACGTTGCTTCGTTCAAGATTGCACTCCGCACAACGACTGTGCCCCCGAATGCAATAGCAACGCTTCCGGTCGAGGGTGATCCTACATAGGTGAATATTTTTGGACAGAGGAGTATGCTTTCATCATGAATTCATGGGAAGTCATTATCGACATACAATGTAGGTCATAGACGTAGTAAATTTCGCAAATAGGACATGTCACAATGCGTTATAACACACCTGACATACGACAAAGCTTCGTACCCTACATTCCACCAAAGCCTGCATCCTACATTTATGTATCTCGTAGGAGATTTCGCTCGATCCTTGCTCCCATTGGACGGGGAAGCCTTGTATTTGTCAAATATCTGTGGAAAGCCGGACTGTCAAGCCATATGCCCCCGACTTCGCTGTGGTATGTATCGGGGCTGGAAGCGAACAAGAGTCGGCAAAACATGGTTCCGCAGCCAAAGGGCTCCTCAATTACGGATAATTCTATTGAGAAACCCCCTTTCTGGGGAGAAACCCCAGCAACATGATTTATCTATTTATAAATCTGGGTACTTTTGGCCGGAGCAGACGGGTCTCCGGGGGTCAAGTATTTCACGTGACATATGATTCCGAAGACATCTGGCCACATCAACGCGTCGTAGTGCACAGTACAAGTAGTTTAGTAGCTATTGTTTCTACTCGTGAAGGAGCGGACAATTGATCAGATTGTGCCCTTCCTGCCGACACAACCCACACCGGTTCCGTCTCCGAGTTGGTACAGCTGATTGCTGATTAGCAGATCTATTTGGGGTGCGAGATGCCATCGTCTTCGTAGGACCTCGTGGTCAACCCTCGATTCTACCAGTCATCCTAGCTGCTCTGGGACTTCCTTTAGGATTGCAAAGTGGTGGATCATGAATATTGCCTTCTCCCAAGGCTTTGGAACGTGAATCACTAGAAATTAATTTAGTTGTACTAATACTTAGAACTAGTGATGTGCCGGCCCGGCCCGGCCTCCAAGCCGCCGGCTTAGGCCCGGCTTTGGGCGGCCACGGCTTCATCAAAGTGAAGCCTGAGCCGCTGCAGTAGGCTTAGGCCGGCTTCCGGCCGGCTTAGGCTCAGGCCGCGGCTTCTTACAGGTGTGTTGCTCATGATTGTACAGAAGAGGTAATACATACTTCTACTCAATATCTGAAAAATAATTAACTTCCCTATCTGAGTCTGCAATGTCATTGTCATCAGCAACAAGCTTATCCCATGAAATTTCATTCTGAGTCTCTTTGCTGTCCCTTCCCTCTGACTCTACCTCATCTTCCTCAAGTGTCACCTCATCCTCAGCACATGACCAAACCCCTGGTGTTGGTGTGTGCTTCGGCTTGATGGTGAGCTGCTTCTGCAGCGATGGACTTCCGATGTGAGGAAATTGCTGGAGTGGCGACGTTGTCTGGGCCTGTGAACTTCGATGCCAGAGCGTGCGTCCAGGGCACTTGCTCAGTGTCCATTAAGGTCAAGTTTTTTTTCTCGCTGCTTACATACAGATGATATTTATGTGTGTATTCAGATATACTGTACAGGTATTCGCCGGTGTGGCAGGGCTTTCATGTTTGTGGGTAGCTAAACCCCCAATTTGGGATTTAGCTACCCTTATGTAATCACTCCCACAGGCCAGTAAGAGAGTTGGCTTCCTTCCTAATCGAGGGTTTAGCTTTCCTTCCTAATTTAGGGTTTAGCTACCCTTACATAATAATCATCTGTTGTCCAAACTGAATTGTGTGCTAATTTTGTATCTCTCTTGCCTCCTTGCTATTTCCTTTCCTTCAAGCTATACTGGAGCCTACCCTCCCTTAACCCCAGAGATAAGATCCTATGCAAAAAATAATATATGTGAATTCTCATCTAATCTTTGATGCCCAGAAACTTATCAAAGCATAAAGCCCCTCCAAGCCCCGAGAAGATTCACCTTTCCAAGCCTTCTCAACCAAAGAAACAACACATTCAAATATCTGCTCCATTATTTTTGTCCACTCCAAAGCCAGATTTTGCAGACAAGGTGCAATCTCTTTGAGACATCGCTTGTAAATTTCACCTTAGGACTTAATTGATGACATAGAATGGCACAAAAGGTGCTTTCAAGCAGCTTGATCCAGATCAAGTGCGAAAGGAAATTTCCCTTGGCTGCCAAAATGCTATTATGGAACAGAAAAAGCAATGTGAGTTTATCCAGTTTCTTTCCCCAAGATACCAAACTGGCTGTAAATTTATTTTTACAGTTGACATGAAAATAAGCGAACAAGTGGCATGCTACCTCGTCGATGTTATACCATTTTTGGAGCTGTGCAAAAATGGTAAGGGTAACCCAAGGATAATTAACAAGGGAGCCGAATTTCTTGGATATCTTTCTTATGACAAAAACAATATCTTACGAAAAGGGACCTTCAAAACCGCCCATTTGATGTCATTGAAATGGATCTCGAGCTCCCCTTCCAATGTTCTTGGAGCTGAAATTTCCGAACCCATCGCAGTTGCCATGAAGAGGCCTTATGACGACAGCAAGTAATCTGGAAACATGAAACTCTTTAATCATGCGGACGAGAGTTGCAAGGTTATTACTGAAGGAACTTTACTGGGATGGGCTGAATCACTTCTTCAGTTTGCATGTGCTTTCATCAACGACTTCATCACCAAGCAAATCCCTTCAGAAGCTCCTTTCGACATTCCACAGCTCCGCTTTGTCAAGGGAGCCATTGCATACTCCGAAAAGTCGGGCATAAGAAAAGCGGCGTGCCAAGGTGTGCCACCGGCGTGCTGCGGCGTGCATCAGCATGCATCAGCGTGCATCAACGTACATCAGCGTGCAAGATTCCTCTCTCAGCAATACTTTCACTAAATAGTAGACACTCAGTGTAATTTTATTTACTTAACTGCATTGTTTCATTTATAAGCAAGTGCACTGTAAG
>JASFDD010000555.1:0-13217 GCA_036937055.1 Nidula microcarpa | reverse complement strand
GACACTGTCATTGAACTGGAAGCATTTCAGAGAGAAGGCTAGCCACATACATCCTGAATGGGACAAAAAGCAAGACATTGTCATTGAACTGGAAGCATTTCAGAGAGAAGGCTAGCCATATACCCACTAAATGGAACAAAAAGCAAGACACTGTCATTGAACTAGAAGCATTTCAGAGAGAAGGCTAGCACATACAGGCTGAATGGGACAAAAAGCAAGACACTGTCATTGGACTGGAAGCATTTCACAGAGAAGGCTAGCCACATACATTCTGAATGGGACAAAAGCAAGACACTGTCATTGGACTGGAAGCATTTCAGAGAGAAGGCTAGCCACATACATGCTGAATGGGACAAAAAGCAAGACACTGCCATTGAACTGGAAGCATTTCAGAGAGAAGGCTAGCCACATACTAGCTGAATGGGACAAAAAACAAGACACTGTCATTGAACTGGAAGCATTTCACAAAGAAGGCTAGCCACATACATCCTGAATGGAACAAAAAGCAAGATACTGTCATTGAAATAGAAGTATTTCAGAGAGAAGGCTAGCCACATACAAGCTGAATGGGACAAAAAGCAAGACACTGTCATTGAGCTGGAAGCATTTCAGAGAGAAGGCTAGCCACATACACACTGAATGGGACAAAAAGCAAGAAACCATCATTGAATTAGAAATATTGAGCCAGAACACTAGTCACATACATACTGAATGGGATAGAAAGTAAGACTCTGTCAGGAAAGTATTTTAAAAGTTGAAGTAGATATTTGACATACACTGTTAAAACTATCACATTGCTGCAAGCATTTTCAGCAATTAAATTTCTACTTAACTAATCAATGCACATGACATCACCTTTTATGCATACAGATATACATCCATTATTTCACTTTCATAGACATAATAGATAAAGTTCACCTGCTACAGGACCAGACATTTGATTGTTAGCATTTGAATGTCTATCAATGGATGAGATAAAACCTGTATATTTGTCTTAAGTGCATGGAAGGGCTTCCATAAGCTTGGTGTGCATATTTGACAGTTCTGTGATTTCAAAAGTTTACTGTGACAACAAAGAACAAGAAAAACTTACTTCTAATAGTTTTGCTACTCTTTGCATGCCATGCCTTCTGTTACTATCACCATCTTCCACCCAGACTGTATTTAACCATTTATCACAATATTGTGTGGAAAGCTCAATCAAAAATTGGATCAGAGGGGTGGCTTGTGAGAGAGTAATGTGATTCCCTCCTTCTAAGCCCTTTGCAAAGTGATGATACCACTGCTGACAAGCATAGTTGACTCCTCTTCCTATAAAAAAGTATTTGGAATCTAAATGTCTTGTGTCATTTGGAGAATGATCTTGAGGATGATTGTTGCCATCTTTTGTTGTAATGCATTGGAGACAGTAGGTAGCCAATGTGATGTGGCAGAGTGGAGGGTTTATGAAAAGACTTTGAGATCGTGTAACATCCATCAGAAAGTCACATAAAGATGTATGAAAGAGCTGAACAAGCTCATTATCATCTCCAGGAACCAATATGATAGACTGAACATCCAACAGTGGCCCAAGAACACTTTGGGTAGGAAGCTGGAGGAGAATTGCCAAAGAAGTAATGGATAATGGATTCTGAAGAATCATGATTGTGCCAATGATCAATTTAAAGTGAGGTTTGGTAGGTGCAGCTGTTAGAACTTGAGAATAGAGATGATCAATTCCACTATTCATCACCAGCATTTTCTTCAGTTTATCTGGTGGATATCCCTCCTTGTCATTAATGAAGTTAATAACTGATGATGCAAAGATGAATGAGCCAGATGTGTTAGCCACAAGGGTCTGAAGATCCCAAGGTGATGGCCATGGATCCTGCACACCTTGCATGAGGCGGCTCTTTGAATGAATGACTGAAAATTGTGATTGGAGAAAATGTGAAATGTCATCTCGAGCATCAAAGTCCTCCAGTGCCAATGAAAGTACACAGGATTGAGCTGCTTTAGAGGCCATTTCTTGCCTGATATGTTCCTCTACTCTGCTGGAGAATATGACTCGGAAGGGAAGTGGGCTACTTTGACAATGCATATCAATCACCGAGTTGATGAAAAGTGCCATCAATTCCCGGTCATTGCACTCGTCAAGAGCATCAATGGCAATGATCATGGGTTTCTTCAGTCCTAATGCACTCAGAACTGGTGCACGTGTATTTTGCAAAGGCTCTATGATCAGTCGGCTTAGTTGGTGTCGAGCTGGCTGCCGAAAGAGAGCAGGCTCATCCTCTAGAGCACGCTTGATAAGCGGCTTCGTCTCCGGAACAGCAACAGAAAGCTGATAGGCTAGCGTAGCAATGAAATGATCAAAGTTGCTTCGCTCCCCCGCTCCACGGAAGAAAAAGAAGCTGCAAGCAAGCCGGCCTTCCTTGGCAAAATGTTCAGCAATAGACTGTATAACTGCTGACTTGCCCGAGCCAGCTGGGCCCTTGAGCCAGCAAATGGGGCGGGTCGTGCGGGCTTTGTCGAGCTGTCGTTTGATAGTAGCAAGGAGCTCGGTGCGAGTTCCCTCCCAGCAGCGAGATATGTGTCCACTGCGACTACTATATCCAGCGTCATCGATCGGGCGTAAGAGGTCGTGGAGGGTCCGCGGAATAGGTGAACCTGTGTATAAATGTGTCTTGAAGTGAATTGGCAGCAACATACACAGAAATACTCACTCGTACCATAATTAAACTGCGCTCCTGTGAAGTTATTGATGTACCCCCCAGCATTGTACTGGTCTCGGGCGGCGTTGTGCTGGTTATCGCCGCCAATGTTGTGCTGATATCGGTCAAAATCACCTGGTGCATCTCGATTCTGGTCTTCGCCGACGTAGTTGGAACTCTGAGCATTACGAGGCTGCAAAGTGTCGTTGGGGTAGGACATCGTAGTGAGAGTTGAGAAAAGCTAGAACAGGCGCTATGGCTGAGGGTAGCAGGATGGTCAATGTTTGGGAAGAACCTCCTGGGAGGGAGATGATGATGGAACAGCGATAAGGAGTAGTTGGAAGCGCCCGTCCAGCCAATAGATGGCGAGCGATTTAACATTGACGCCCACGGCAAATCGTTATGTTCCTGAGTTGGATGGTCATGAGCCTGCGATGAGCGCAGTAACAGCGGCTTGTCCCTCTGACTCTCAGACAGCTTCCTCGGCGAAACTGACTCGCCATAGCGCGTACGCGTCCGAAACATAGTGCGTGTACTTACATACTTCGTGATGACGAAGGAACGACCTGCTCCGTTCTCGCACCGGATGACTCAAAAGTATATATAAACAAGTTATAAGCCCAACGTTCAATACACAAATGCAATTGGAGGAGATTGGTGCATAAAAAAATTTTGTGAGATGATACTTCAAGTAGTACGTACAGATACCTTGCACAACCCCATCTCTGGCCGATGTCGTTTTCCACAGTAGAAGGCTACCGGATTTCAGGCTAGTGGCATCTCTGTCGAAATCATCATCCAGGGTTAGCTTGCTGAGACTTGAATACGTGAGCTTGGAGGGGCTAGGACGGAGAAGGAGCGTCGTCGTCGGTCGAGGAGGTGTGGAGTCATAATGTCCGTGCGATGACCAGTCGTGTTTCGTGATTTTGTGATTGACTGGCCAGCTCGATCAGGCATATGTACGCCCGCGTCCCACCATCCATTCAAAGCTAGTACTTCGCCTTCTGTCCGAACCCAATCGCCAGTGCGCTCGGCAGGTGGCAGGTCCTGTGCGTGCTCGAGTTCGCACTCGCCCCGGAGGTGAGGACCTTTGTTCCTGAGCGCGGCGCGCACGCGTTCATTGGGCTCTTCGGCGAGATCTTGGGAGTTGATATACACCCGATTCAAGTCCACGGCCCTCCCTCAGCAACTCCACGCCAACCTCATGGGCTGTGATTTTCCCTTCTTCGCCCTCTTCCCCGAACTCAAGATAAAGCAAACCACCACCACCATCCACGCCGCCATAATCAAGTATCCCTCTCGATGCGCCAGATACACCACCCCAAACCGCTCATTCATCCCGATCGAGAGAATCTCGCGCAGGTCAACAAAAGAAGACAACACCAGGCTCGCGCACATAGCCCCTTGTCCTTCAAGGTTTGGTGTACCAGATACAGGGCGCGCTCGTGCTCGCCGTCCCACACCTAGCTCAGCTCGGCGTACGGCTCGCCGGGCTCGTCGAACCGCCCGCAGGAACGCGCCATGCTCGCGCCCGGCCCGGCGTCCCCCGTGCAGTCGAGCATGATCAGCATGTGAGCCGCGCCGGGGGCGAGGACGTGCCCCATCTCGTTGCTCATGGAACCTGTGTTTGAGGTCGTTCCAATGGCGCTCTCGCCCCCAGACGGCTAGAAATACACGCGTGTCGAGCTCGACTGCTCGTACCCCCTGTGCAGGAGGACACAAAGATTGCGCAGCCCCGCGGAGGAATGGCGCGGGCCCACGAGGGCCGTGGAGGGATCGCTATCGTCGGGGTGGGGAAAGTGCTGATGGTGGGGGACAGGGAGAGGGAGACGGTGGACGCAGAGGTGGCGAGGGTGCGAAGAATTGCGGCTGGAGTTGCCGGAGAGAGTGGAGATGCCGTTGGTGGGGTCATACCCCGCGTCGGGCTCGGGCAAAGGCAGCACATCCCCCGCAAGACGATACACCGTGCGATGCTCTGGGTCCCCACCCACGGGCCCTTACTCGTGGAAGATGGCGATGTGCACCGCACATAGAGAGTGGTATGCCCGAGGCTAAGCAGTAGAGGGCGTGCGCGTGCTGGGGAGGGAGGGAACATGAAGAGAGTGAAGTAGAGGGAGAGGGCAGGCACACGGGGAAGAAAGAAAGCAAACAGAAAGTTGGCGTGGGAGAGAAACAAGGTAGGATTGAGCGTAGAGAGGTAGGGGACAGGGACATCAAAACCGGAGTGAGATGGTACGAGCAGAGGAAGGTGTCAGCACGCCAAGTAAGCGTACATGGTTCGAGTCAACGCGGGGAGAGGAAGAGAATGGCACGAAAAGCGGAAAAGAGAGAAAAGAGGACATCGTCAGCGCAAGGAACAAAGATATGCGAGAGGGACGTACGATCGGAATCCCCCAAGGCCAACCCTAACATCCTTTCTCACCCCACTAACGAAGTTGATCGCATGGGCAAGCAGAACAGGGACGTCTTCTCCCTCCGGCGCGTCGGGGATGAGGCCCACAACGTCCCTGAGGAGGAAGAGCTCCTGTATGTGTGGTCCAGCGGCTCGCGGAAGACGGTGTTGATGGACAGGGGTTGACCGGGAGTGTGCGTGGTTAGGATTACATGCAACTCGTTGTTGGGGAACGCAGATGCGGATCTGCGGGCAGGGCTTGGGATCAGAGACTAACATACAGGTATGACGGGGGGAGGAACGGAGGAGAAGGCATACTTGTCCCCGTCGTCTGGAGAGGTCATGATAGCGAGCATCTGTCTCCCCTCCTCCGCGTTGTCGCTCGCGTGCCTCCGCAACACGCTCACAGCCCCAGCATCTCAGGCAGCCTAGCCCTATCAATCCATGAACGCTACTGCGCACTCTAGTGGGAGACTCAAAAGCATCACGCTCACCCCGGGCAGCGCACCCAGTATCCTTGCCGCCCCAGGGGCAGACGTGAACTATCACGCCTTGAATGCGCGCGCGATGTGCGGAGCTTGCCGGGCCCAGTTGGCGTGCAGGTGGTACGTGGTAAGCGCTACGTATTTGAGCTTTTTGAGTGGGGCGTCACGAAGGAGAGAGCGGGTGGAGGGGATGCGCGGGAAGAGTCAGATCCAGAGGGAGCGAGAGGTGCTGAGGGCGTTGATCTGGTTTGGTTGGGCGGGTTAGACGGTGTGCGAGGGGAGGACGGGAGGGGCACACACCGGGAAGGCGAGGATGTTCTGTGTGCAAGAGGTACGCAGAGGGGGTGGTGAGGAGGATGTCGGGGGAGGGCGCCGAGGGACATGCTGACTTGACACGGCTTGCGAGAGTTTGGGTGGTATCCTATAGTCCAGGTAGCTTGTCCGGGAGGGAAACCCTGCAGTCCCAAGGAGCGAATCCTGCATTCGAACGTAGTTGACCGCGATGGCAGTGGGATGACAACACTGAGCAGACAAAGGTGATCGGTGATGATCGGCCCTGATCGTGCTCCTCACCTCCCGACACGTCGCCACCGCTTCAGCAGCCGCCACAGTGCCGCCTGGTTCTGACCCTATGTGCCCACTGCCATTTAACTGCCGTACATAACTAAGACGAATCCCTGTATGTGCTTCGGCGGCTGCGCGATCGATACTAGAAGCTACTCTTAGATGGGCGTGTATTTGAGTGTCATCCAAGCGTGAGATACTTGTTCTGAAAGTTGTTTTATGTGCTGTTGCTGCCGGGCGTCTACATATCTTGTGAGCGACAGCCATGTCTATCAGCGAAGCCGAACTTGTACCCTACACTGATACCCTCCGCCAAGAATGTCCTCGGTGAGCTCATCCACACTATTCCAACGGTGCTTTTCTCAATTTTTTTCACCGCGAAGAATTCGTATTCTCGTCGTGGGAAAGGTATATATGAAACCGTTCAGTAACTCCAGTCTATCGTTAACACTGGCAGTCAGTCTGGAGCAGGGAAATCCGCGTTGATCAACGCTGTATTCGGCCTAAATGCGACAGTGAGTAGTCGATCCTTCGATGCCGACCTGTATGCTCATATTTCGCCAAGTCTGTGTCTCATAAGGCTCCTGGAGAGCATGATATCGATAAGCCGCTCAGCTTCCCGTCAAATGATCGTATCATCATCCACGACTCCAAAGGATTCGAGGCGGGAGAAGAAGCAAATATACAGAAGGTCTTGGACTTTATTGAGCGTCGATCCAACATGACAGCGCTTGGTGACCAATTGCATGCGATTTGGTAATGTGAAGCAAAGCGGCCACCATTTCCCTTCTCACATTCATGTATTAGGATTTGTGCAGAAATACCGTTTTCAGGAAGCCGACTTTTTGAAGCAGGTGTAGAACGAATTTTAACAGAATATCGCAAGAGAGGTTTGTCTTCCATATGTCATTATTTCCCACCTGATTTTGTCATTTCAGTCCCAATTATTGTGGTTTTCACCAAACTCGATATCCTTCGAGAACATCGGGAGAAAAAACTGGAGGATCAGCTGGAAGAGCAAGACGAGGAGATGGATGACGAGGAATTCGAAGCAAAACTCGACGACATTGTAGATGCGGCAGTCCAGGAGCTTTGTTCGGACCCCTTACGCGCCATCACACCCCTGGATTGCCCAGAATATTCATGGATTGCCACGTCAAGTAGGTGTTCTCTTCACCTGCCAAAAGTTCAAGTTTTGATAAATGATCGATCAGCCGGACATGAACCTCGGTTCAAAAAAACAATCACAGAGTTGGTCAACCTTGCCCTCGACGTGACCAAAATAGAGAATGTTTGGATAGAAATGGCTATAGCACAACGGTCTAATGCTGAAGCGAGTATCGAGGCATCGATTCGGTGAGACCACTTACGTCCTTCATTGTGGGTTCTGATTCCTTACTTTTTTTATATTTTTACCAGGATCGGGAGGAAACGTAGGACTGCAGTGTACCTGATTCGAGTTCATTCTGATGTTTTGATTGGCAGGCTATTGGCGCGGCCTCTTCTCCGACTTATTTCTTGGCTTTACTATGAGAAAATTGCTGGATATTTTGCAAAAAGACATCGTCAACGTGTGGAATATGCCGGATCCTGAAAATGTGGGTAATAATTCTTGCCTCAAGTAGCAAAGGTTTCTCACACATCCTTCGCTAATGGCAGCATCTAAAAAAACCAGAGTTCCTTGCCCTGATATCGGTATTGGTAGAAGATCTATCTGATAAAGAAATGTTTGCTCATTTCAGTTTTTGCTACTCCATTGTAAATCTGAAAGTCTTTCTTGAAGAAATAATTATCCAGGAACAAATATGGCTGTAAATACATCCATCGAGCACCCGAACTTGTATATTGTGGCCTCTGTCCCCGCAGCAATTATCATCATGTGTGCAGAATGGGTAGCTGGGATATACAAGAAGACGTTTGTGGTTTCCTTTCCTTCATATATGTTTCCCATTTGACCGTGATATCCAAACAGGAAAAGCTCTCTCCGCTGTATGGTCGCATTCATTGTTGATCTTACGCTCACTATGGACACACTCTTCTATCTCACTCTTTCTCGTGGTCAGAAACCCTTGAAAGTCGGGCTTGTCAACCGAGCTCTCAAGATCTACAAGGCTCGAAAGGCGCCAGTTCATCAGAGCATCAGAGCATGGGCAGATAATCTAGGCACATTCAGCCACTTGGATGCAGATGTTGTCATCAGCAATATTACAGAAATCATAACAGAACACAGTGTGAAACCTGCACAGTGGGCAATACGGGATGAGGGCACCGATGAGGCTTGGATATCAGCGGATGCATTGAGGGAAATGTAGGCTGTATGATATTATACCACTTAGTATCAAGCATAGTGCTGTGAGGCATGTGGTTTGTAGAGATCTCTAACAATTTTGAAATACTGTCCACTCTAAAATTGTAGCAAATACAACAGTATAGGAAGTTGAGCCAATGAACCCCAAAATGTGTGGCAAAATACCAGCCGCCCAGAAATTTATAGGTAACCACAGGGAGAATTGAGCATTGAATGGTAAGCAAGGGAACAGGAGAGCAACTTGATCAAAATTTGGCAGTTTACATCTAAAGAAGGTGAAAACCAAGAAAATGTATTTTTTGGGGGGGAAATCAGCCTGAAATGGGTGCTGTGACACTCATCCCTAGGTAAAGCCAGCGACTAGCAAATGATCTATGACATGACAGTTGAGAAGAATTTGAACATAACCAGTAGTACTAGTCGTAGTTGAGAGGTCTTTGAAGTTCGAACTACGTCGAATTATCTTGGAACGCATAGCAGCAAAAGCAAGAACTGTACTCCAGACAGAAAAATCTCCGTCATGATATAAACAGGACGACAAGGACAACACAACATTTCTTCCTGTGCACATGGGGTAGAGATCGGGATGACAACAAGAAAAGGACCTGGCTTGAATTGGGGGTGAGGGGAGATAATCCGATAATCATAAATTGAAGAAGCAAGGAAAGAGGAGATGAACGGTTGTAAGATAATACTGTACGTATTTTAGAACCACGCATCTCCTTCAATGCCTTCATCCATGGAGTGGGCAATGAGGGCGACGGCGACGAGGGCAGGAGGGTTGGAAGGGAGTTGTCGAATGATCTGAAAACGGGCCATAATCGTGTGAGGAGTGTGTGCTATGGGCGACGATAAATCCGCTGGTGCTGGATATGCCACTCCTGTAATCCCTCTGCACATCGGCTGAGCCTCCCAACGGGTTCCACTAACCAGAGAACATAGATACGTGGCCAGCTAAAGCAGCCGCTCATTAGCCTGTGGCCAACGTCGAAAGCGCCATTCGGTACCTTCTCATATTAAAAGCCTACTACATGCCGAGCATGAAACACGCGGACAAACTACCAGGGCTACCCCCTGCCTTGACTCTTAAAGGGGGATCGGATCGTCGGAACTTTGATGCCGGAAGTGCATTCGGGCGTATCCACAGGCGCAGCTGGTCCTTGAGCGATACTTAATAACATCATGCCAGTGAGGCACATGATATAGTGGACGAGAATCGAGTGTAGCATTTGCAAGGTGATTCACTAATTGTTAAATGGTGCATATATGACAGACTGTTGTTACATAATGTGGAAAGATTACCTTGACTTGCGTACTAATGCGATCTTAGCTCATGAAAGAAATTTAATGGGGAATAAAAACCTACCTTCCGCACCTGGATTGCAAGATAGCGCCGCTACCAACCTTCATTTCTCTCCTGAGCATGGAGGTTCATAAGAGGCCCAGCTCCACTCTCACATCGGAATGGCGCAGAATGTGGGCATCGAGTTAATGAAGTGAGGGATAAATTGAATCTAGAGCAGCATCTATCAATGAATGAGTATCATCTCTTTTGAAAAGACCTGAGCGCGCATGATTACCTTCGCTGAGCAACCCCCGACCGAACGTTGAATACAAACCACCAGAGGGCACGAAACGAAATGGAAAGGTGAACAACTTGAAACAGAACGTCCAGATCCAGAAGAGCAGGGAAAATATCACATAGAATGTGCTGATTGTGCCATCGAGAGGAAGATGGTAAAAGCTCGAGAAACATGCAAACCTTCGAGGAACTCCTGGGAAAGGCTACTCCAAAACCGCACCAGAATAACAAGAGAGGTGTAGGGCATCTCAACCCGAGGACTTGAGGGAGTAGAAGCAGTGACAAAGATGCTATTCGATGAAATGTTTGACCATTCTTCGGAGTCTCATGATGAAAAGGAACATGCATCACCTCACCTACAAAAGTTAAAATAAGATAAATTGACTGTCAGGATAATCAGATGGACGACAGAGCATCGAGTAGCTGGCAGTTCATGAGTTGGATATCAGAAGGGCAGAAGTGCTGATGGAGAACTATAAACCGTCCACCTATTGAGAAGTGAAGATCCTTCCACGGGAGAACGATGGCCGGTCAAAAAGACGACGCTGAACCGAGGAACTCGGTGCGTTAGTATAAGTATTACAGCATGAAAGCGTGCAGCGTGAGGATAGAGTACACAGAGTACTCGAAGCATAACACCGTAGAGTGCAGGGGCTCGAACGACCTGACTAGATTCCCTCGGGCTGGTGCCCTCCGTTGATCATAGAGGAGGGATACCAACAAGCCAGCCGGCTAAATAACAAACGAGAAACGAAGATGTCAGTTGAGGATGAAACAATGCAGTCGAGAAAGTACCATACCAAGGCTTCTTCTGCCCACTCTCCAGCTGCTTATGGTCGGTAGGAATGAGATGACGCCGCCTCGACTCGGAGGGACCTGTGTGCTTGGAGAGAGAATGAACATCAGAGATGGAAATTAGAGATATTGAAGGAAAGGAAACGTACTGGCCGCCGTGCTATCCTAGCCTTCCTGGTGTCGCCCATCCTGCCTCGATTCTTCAGGGGTCTAGTGGACCTGCCATCGGCCCGGAGGAGCCTGCCTGCAGCATGGACATGTCAAACGATAACACATAAAGCAAGACAAAAAAGCATACCTAGATTGATCTACGCCTCAGTGAACCTCTGTACTATCCCACTTCCAAGAACTCCACATCCCGCCATTCGTTCGCTACAGGGTCGTCACCTCCCACTGGTGCTCGTCGTGCACCAGATCATCCAAGACGAAAGACACGTATATGTGCTGCTGCGCCCCATATAACAGCGTCAGAGTCGGCATTTTTGGTCAAAAGTATCAAGAATTGACCAGATGCGCCCAAAGTAGAGACGGTAGTGGTCGAGCTGCTAGCTATATCTGTCCTCCCGCCTTCAACACCGCCAACAGCGTGTCACCCGTATTAAAGCTCATGGCCGACCCGCAATTGAATGTAAGCCCTCAATCGAACAACACATTCGACAATGCCGAGACCTCATCTCTCCCCTTCACACATGTGCTTCATCTTGGTGAAGACACTGTCAAGGTGAACGGGCTTCGAATGGAGATTGGCGAGAAGTATATCGATAAGAAGGCTGAAACCGGGGAGTAAAAGTGGCCGACCTGCATGTTGGTTGACGTGGCTCTGTGACATCCATGCCGGGTTCAGCAAAGCATGACAACAAAAGATGAGGTGAAGATGACGAAGGCAACGAAGCCGCGGGAAGGGAGTGAGGACTGGAAGAATGCTGTGAATGCGCATGGAAGGCATTAAGAGTCAGCGTACGTAACTGGAGGTGCCGCTGAGGAAATAGGGGAGGCAGGCGTGAAAGGGTCGAGATGTGACTGTGGAGACGTCGGTAAGCAAGGGTATTGGACAATAACACAGGGAAAGAAGGGAGTAAGGGTGGGACTGGCGAGGGCGTTGGGTGCGTGCATCCCACCCGCTTCTGTGACCGCAGTTCTCATCCTGCAGCTTTCTCGACTTTCGTGCACAACTATTCAACTCATCCGGTCCTTCATGTCTCCATAGTGTTCGAGTGGCGCGGTGGACTGAAAAGGCGACGAGCTGTAGGTATCCGAGAAGGGCATGCCGGCGTCGGAGTAGCAGCTTCTGTAGCTCGTTCTTGAAAGATAAGTGAGTACTAACTCAGTGAGTAGGCATCGTTAGCCGTAGGTCCTACAAGCAGAAGAAAGATCAGCAACGAGTGAAAATCGGACAGACGCTGCTTACCAAAAGATACGGGTGCCTTCACGGGGGAAATCCGCGTGCATCGCCCTTTCCTCGCGAAGTGCCCAATGCTATGTGCGCTGTCGTCGCCACCACTATATCTTACTCGATAGAAAATGGTGAATCGAGAGATTTTGGCGTGCAATTCGTGCCAGATGGGCAAGACGACGAGAAAATAGGCAATATAAGACGAGCTTAAGCCAGAGAGTGACGGAAACGAAGCACACAAGGACAGGGCAAGTTGAAGGAGAGGATCAAAGAGAAGCAGGGATGGTTTCGTCATCAGTTCAGCTTGGACGGCTGATGTAATCACAATTCGCAATCAGCTTCCTCCGAGACTTTCCTTCCAAGTTCGCTCATAAGCTCGCTCGAGCTCTTGGTTCACTCCGCAGTCAATCCATTGCAATCGTGAATTTTACGTTGGTCTACGGCCCTGTTCACTTGAATTCGATAAGGGACTGCTGTTCTGTTGTTAACTTCATAAAATGTTTCGTTTGCGCCAAGGCTTCTATGAGCTGTATTCATGTCTTTTTTTCCCATCGTACTCCTACCATGTGCGGCTCAGAACGAAACGCCTCCGGACACTAAGTTCGGAAGGTTGCCATTCAATCTTCTATCTATAAAGAATGGGACGACGCGTGCGAAGCACGCCACCGGCAACTTACGCGTCGCTTAGTCTCCTTGAAACGATGGATTAGTCATAATTAACGTAAGCAAGGCATCTGCCGGTACGTGCAAGCACGTGACAGACTATGCTATTTTCGGTCCCAATGTATCCCTATTCTGAGTGGCCGCAGTCCGATTATAGACTATTGCCCAAACTGGACGTGCGCTAATTTTGTATCTCCCTTGCCTCCTCCTCATTTCCTTTTCTTCAAGCTATACTGAAGCCTATCCTCACTTGATCCCAGCCATAAGGTACCTATGCAAAAAGTGATACATATAAATTCTCCTCTAAGCTTTAATCTTTTTAGATCTTTCCAAATCAAGCAA
>JASFDD010000554.1:0-13244 GCA_036937055.1 Nidula microcarpa | reverse complement strand
TAAACCGGAGATGATGCGGTGAGTCGAGAAAGCGTCGGGATTGATTGTGAGCGGTCCGGAGATGGCGCACGCTGCGCCGTACAGGGATATGACATTGTGCTGCATTAAAGCAGACATGTGATATTTTATGATGCAGTGCAGTATCATCACCCATTGGTTTATAAACTTCCCAAATTCCTGAGGACATGCATGACTTGCTATTTGTGCAATTCTGTTGCATGGCCTTGAGATTTGATATCTGTAACTCACTGGGGTAGTACAATACTGGCTTTAATGCTATATAACTGCTTCTCCTCCATATAGATCATGATCTCAGGCTTGTGTATCCATTCTAACAGTGATGTGCTACATTGAAATTTGCTCCATTTGAGCCTCTGCCTTCTCTCTGAGATGAAAGATCCTGTAAATACAAGAATTTAGTCAGCCTGATGAAGTATGGCAAATATGCAAATAAGATACAAGCAATTACAAGCAGCAAGACTTCCAAATGTTTAATGGAATGGGCTTAATTGATAATCTTTCATGTTGATTCTGAAATGATTGGACATATACCACCAGGATGAGATTGTCATTATCAATGGCATCCCAAATATGTAGCTATATCTACTCATTCACATATTGTTCATTATATCTCAACAGAAAAGTTGAAATAAACATATTGAGTCCATTACACATTGCAATAATTGCAAATGCTATCACTCCTATATATGGAAAACATCATAAAATTATTATCAGTACAACAGTAGCACAAATAGTTCCTGAGTGTAAATGTCACCTTGCTTGAAAAAAAAATATGCAAGTGTGGTTCCATGACAAGATTGGATATATTATATTTGATCCTGAAGCTGGCTATTTCAGGTTGTGCATGGAATCATATTTATTTTAGGGGACCTAGGCTCAAAGTTCTGTTACAAATAGATATAAATATGTTTTAAGTTACTAATTCCTGAGTTTAATAATTTTGGTGTATTTAGAACTACTGCAATGAATATTTTTATCATACAACCAAAAATTGGGTGTTCAGAGGGAAGCTGGCCACTCATGGGAATAAGGGTGCAATGATGTGTGCTAACATGTGCTGATGGCAGATGTTAGGCTGTCCTCTGTTTCATCAACTTATACAACCATCCTGCAATTCATCAACCATCTGATGTCAAGACCCAAACATGGCTGGACAGGAAAGGCAATACAGCTGAGATGCAAGTCCAATAATACCCAAAGAGATGCTAGGCAATGTAGGATGTTGGCTTCAGCTTATGTGCTGCACCTCCCACTATCCTAGTCCTGTATTTAGAATAGATTGCTAATGAGGACTGAGTTCAATATAGGTAATGAGAGCTCAGCTTGTTGTTAAGAAACAAGAGTTCAGCTGAAGGTTGGCCAGAGTGGCTGGAGGATCAGACAAGAGGTTGAGAGAGTATAGTGCAAGTATCAAGCCAGAAAGTGGATTGATGATGCAATTAACAAACTGACTAACTACAACTTGAATACTACAATTTATATACATTTCCTAGAGATAAGTTATCTGGTACTAAGTCTAATGAAGATATAAGGAGCATGTGATGTAGAGGTCAGGTTGTGTCTACAGCATGGAGAGAGAGTCAGACAAGCAGAGGAACATATGGAGACTGAGATGGATAACTGGAAAGCATTGTGAACAAAAGAGATAAGGGCATGAAAGAGACTAGTATAAAATGGAGACTCAATGCAGAATATCTGAAACATGTAGTTAGCTGTGATGTGGCCAACTCAGCCAAGACTTGGCTGCAAGGACTTAGGATTGTGGCAAGTTGGTGTGACAAGGTGGTGACAAGTGACAGTTGAAACAGGATATAACATCTGAACACTTTCCAATTGTTTCTACCCCAGGTGAGCTGTCATTTCAGTCCCTATGCTATGTATATTTTTAACTACTAAGAAGTCCAAGATTTCACTAATTCCAAATTTTTCTTTCAGCCTTTGAGATGATCAAATTCTGGATGTCAGAAATGACATCACAATTATTAGACAAATAAAATTGTAAAAAATTGTTGAAGGCCAAATTTATAAGGTACAGGACATACTTAACAATGTGCAAGTAGTTTATCAGTGAAATTCTGACCTTGACATCCACAGTGAGAGTTTAGCTTTATAGCTATTTGCATGAGCAAATGAGCTGAGCATTAAATTTTCTGCCTTTTTTTAAACTCATTTGTAAGGAATATATGTCCTGGATTATGGTTATATTTTAGGCAAGACCTCAAACTTGACAGAACTAATGTTTTTGAGGCTGCAGCATATGTGTGGAGGTGCAAGATCAAGGTAATGCAGCTAGGGCAATGTGAGAATGCTTACAAATACAGCATCATTGGCACTCCCACACATTGTTGCTGCAATTTCTTCACATCAGAGGATGTTTCATCATTTCAAAGTTTGTAGAAATGTTGAAGAGATGATAATTTCATGGTATTGGCAAAATAATTGTGCAAATTGTTGTAAAACTCATAGAGTGGCCTAGATGGCTTGCTTCCTGGGATGGCCAGCTTCAGGGTCACATACAGTATGTGGTATTAGGTAAAAATTATTCAATGGTTCAATCAAACAAAAGATCTGGTTGAAGTATACTCACTGAGATTATCACCAGTGAACTAAAGCTACTGGAGGTCAAGGCAATCATAAATATCTATATATATAAATTCAGAATTGAGCCAATGTGAATACATTTTGAAACAGAACTTACTGCATGACCTAGTGACACCACAGTTCTATACATAGGTGGTAAAAAGACCCAGATGACAACCCCAACATAGGCTAGACATACAGTGGTGATCAAAAGTATTGCATAAGTGTTCACAGACATGAATATCAATAAATACTCACTCAAGTCTTATTCTGTAACTTGATACTTGTAGTGCCTCACTATATAATTAAACCTACCTCTTGTCTTGCTCTCTTGTATGCTAACTCCAGTTTTTATATGCAGCTCAAAGTAGAGACATCCAAAATTGATCTACAAGTTCTGAAGGCACAGCTAAATTAAACTTCAAAATACAATGAAATAAGTATCTCATTTTTTGAAGGCAAGTAAATAACGAGATCTGTTTCAAGCAAAAATGTATATTGCCATCCCACTGCCAAATCATAAGTTACAGCAACCCAGTGCATAGCCAAAAAAAAAGGACAAGACATTAAATAATTCACTTCAGACTGGTATCTAACTTAAAAATTATGAGATCAATTTAACAGGGGCACAATGATGTCCATTATTCTAGGAGAAACACTGTGTGTTACTATCAGCCAGTTCAAGCCCTCAAGAATGAAAGTTTTCTTCATTTGCATAAATTTTTTTTGAGGCTTTAATTTAAACCATTTAAATATTTGGAACATCATGTGGCAGTATGATGATGGCATCACATCATCACTTCTGTTTGTCCAGCTAATGCCACCTACTAATAATTAAGAACAACTTAAAAAGACCTCATGGGGAATTGTTCTTTCTGGGCCCCCTATCTTGAAGACAGATTTAGCAAATCTCACATCAAATTTGCAAATTAGTAATGCCCTTTAACTAGAACATATGTATGATGGACTGCAAAATTGATAGCTATTTCCTGTTGTCCTTCCTTCTCAAGCCCTAACTCTTGACTCTTTTTGTAAAGAGAACTTGCTGGATGCATCCAAGAACCTGCTAGTTGCAACATCTAATCAAGAATATATGAGGTCTGGGATGACAAATGTCTCAGTTTTAGCTTCTGTCCTAACACAATTCACAAGGGACTGTACACCTTAAATTTACATAATGAAAATAATAACAAGTTTGTGAAGGTTATATATTAAGTTGGATGAATTATGTAAAAATAGAAATCAGGCCTTGTAATTTGGACATTGCAGGCGCTTTAAAAAATTTCCTTGGGGAAGATAGAAACTTAACAACCACTTATAATCTATTTTTGGCATGTGCATATGTGCCTCCATCAGTAGTCTCACAAATAGCTTTTTTGCAGCTGTGCAAGTAAAAAAAGCATCAAAGTAACAATTCAAAAAAGCCTGATGTCTACTTCAAAGAGGCTAGCTGCTTTTTGATGTCTCAAAGGAAAGGAAAAGTAAAAAAAACTAGAAAAGCAAAAGGAGTAGCTAAGGATTTATATATTGCAAGTAGTACTAACAAATATTCTAAATGTGGAGTTTGAAAAAATATAAAATATGTGTTCTGGTGTGTGATTTTGTGTAAAGTGATAGCTGTAAGTTTTATTTTTGTTTCCAGAATATGAGAATTCTCATACTTTGTTAAAATAAATATCAGTTT
Source organism: Nidula microcarpa (assembly GCA_036937055.1). Taxonomy (NCBI): domain Eukaryota; kingdom Fungi; phylum Basidiomycota; class Agaricomycetes; order Agaricales; family Nidulariaceae; genus Nidula; species Nidula microcarpa. Next base: position 8,959 of record JASFDD010000554.1, on the reverse strand, counting down.
AAATGGATTGTATTGTTCCCAAAGCAATAATAATGCTGCAAAATTATTTTTGAATTCAGAAAGAGGACATTGGTAAATGGTAAATTTATTCATTGCTTATGTGTATCACTACCAAAAAAGATAGCTCTACCATTGACAACAAAAACTATGGAAAAAAAGACCAAGTTGAATTTCTTTGCTTTTCAATAGTCTTACATTGAACATACCACAGTGATCTGTTATACATAATACAAGATTAATGTATAGGAAAGAAGGAGAGAAGATTACCCAACCTCAGAAATCTATATTATGATTGGCATAATGAGTGAGAGTACATGCTAAAGACTTCACTGAGAGAAACCCCTAAAGGACAACTGCCAGATCAAATGAACAGGGTGTCATATATTCAAATCCAAACTACATTTCCAATACATTTCCAATCATTTCTGATGCTATTTTTATATTTCTAATAACCATAATACCCCATTTCCTGTTCACTTTGTTACTGTTTCTATGCTCAACAATACCTTCATTTTTATCAAAGCAATACTTTTTTTATGAACATTTCCAATACCTCTTCTGACTCTAAGATACAACTTTTGATACTTATTATGATTCCTAGTTCTATTATGACTTTGTTACCATTAGTTACCATTCTCCAATTAGTATACAATTAATTATCAACATATTTAAATAGCTAGTTTTCATCTTGTATCTACAATCCAAATATTGACTAAGATACCACCTATTCTGTTGACTGCATTGTAAGTCCTTCTTATATTTTGAGTTCTGATTCCTTTTTGACTTACCTTCTAGTTGAGCTTAGATCAATTAGTCTTAATTTGCTCTTGACAATAGACTAGTCTCCAGTTCTCAAAGACCCAAGTTATCTCTGATGACTTTTTGACCCCATGGTACTTCCTTCCAATATGTGGACCATGTTGTAAATTAGAACCCATAAGAACTGGAAGTGTGCAGCACATAAGCTGAAGCCAACAGTTCTATACTCATGGTATTACAATTAGAATTTTTTCTGATTTTGCTTCTAACTTTTCTGACATATTGCTATTGTAGCCTGCAACCCTCTAGTTCCTAATATATCTTTGGGAACAACTCTTGACATGGACAACATGCTCATATAATGATCTCTGCCAGAGTTGTGTAAAAAGTCCTTAAAATCACCAATATTATTTTTTTCTGCTTGAAAACTTATATGCATGCATAAGCATGATAACTTTTCAAATGATTTTCAATCTCAAATGTGCCATCATCAAGTAGAGTTGACAACATACACTGCAAGAATGCATGCTAAAGACATCAAATAAATTAGTCAAATAAATAACCAGTCAACTGCAAATGAATTGACTTGCACATGGTCCCTTGAGAGCATGGATTATAATGTATATTCTACAGTAATTTTTGCTAGAGTCTTTCATAAATGAATCCCATATCAGAGCTGCAGAAACCACTAGTGGACAATATCTCATCATGAGATAGTTGCTTCTTAACAATGTCCATTATAATAGTTGATGAATCTATACATGTCATGAATTCAGTAAACTAATAGCCAGATTGTGAAGTATATATTTGATCAGTGGGATATCAAAATGGTGGATGTAGCTCACTGCATTATTATTTTACATATCTGTGCTGTAGCTGTAGCAAAAGGTGTGTATGGTGTGAGAAGGACAATGGTGTCATAGAAATTCATAATTTCAGGGTATGTAAACAATAAAAATTCAGTCTCTGGTACTATTATATGAAGAGTTCAAATAATTTTGGATAAACTCTCAGGGTTGCAGACTACTAGGTAGTTCTTGCCTTTTGGAAGATCTTAACAAGATACAGATTCAGGAGGGTACTGACTGATGATCCCAATAGAGAAAGTACTTCATTCATGAGTTGACCCTTCACAATTCCTGATTGCCATTGCATCTTTGTGCATTTGGACATTTGGCAGATGATCTTCTAGAGGTTCCCATACATGAAATGGGAACAATATTGATGCATTTATATGGTTACATTAAGACACTGTAATGAAAAACATAATTCAGAACTGACTATACAGAGCTTCAAAAGCAAAACCATAACTAATTGAGCCATCATAGGATCAATTATCATGAAATAAAACTCCAGCAACATTGGCTTGTGTTCTACTTTTATAGCTAAGTTTCATTATGTTGCACAAGTGGTAGTAGGATAGCTGCTGGAGACAGACACAAGATGGCTAGGGGTGTGTCATTTAATGGATGGCACAGACAGTAGCAATGGAAATAGAAATGGCTGTCCAGATCATGAGAACTTGACAAGTAGTGTTTTTTGCTGCTCTCTATTCATTTTAGTGATAGTGCTAGAACTTAGATCCATGGCTTAGTGTCTTAAAATTTGGCAATACAGGCACAATGGCTTCAGCCACATGCAAGATCAGATCTGCTTTTACATCAGATAGGGGATGACAAAAAGATTCACCTTGTAAAAACAAGAAACCTCCTTTCAAATATCTGTCATTTGCACATTTTTACACCCTTTTCCTTGCATCCTTAGGACATTCAAAATTTCAAATATCAGCTACAGAGGTAGAAGTAATGCAGAAGGTGCAATTAGCTTTACTAGCAGACCAAATATTCTCATTAATTTTTATCATCTTTAAGTCTTGCATAAATTATGTCACATATATGTGAGGAAATCCTTAGCATCAAATCTAGTTATTTCTGGCTGAATAGCTACCACAAAGAGGTTGCTTTTGTATACCAGGTCTTGATCTGTTCATCTTAAACTTTAACACTTCTGCTCATACTTGCATATCCACCAGAAACAATCATCCTTAGCAGCATGTATTTCCTGGTACACTCAAGCCTACATTCTTGCCATCTGCCTTCTTTATTTTTGGGCATACTCATGCTCTCATCTCTCCTACCATCTGATTGGACCAACTGTCAACATGTCCTTAATTCCTTTAGCAATAAAATTCTCACTTCTGTTTATTTCTTATTTTATTTATAACATTCTACTCTTCATAGCTGCTCATATTTCTGATGTCAAGCATTAATCATGTATATGGATACACTGGGAAAAGATTAAGTTTTATCCTGTGCCCCCATGCATCTATCTAGTGGCAATCAAAAGTATTGTATAGGTGTTCACAAACATGAATCTCAACAACCACTCACTCAAATATTATTCTGTAATATGATACTTGTATTGTAGCTTTTTATTTGGAGGCTCATGTATTAAAATTTATAAAATGTTGAAATATGCATCTTAGAGATAGGGAATACCAAAAGTACAATTTTTATGTCCCCAGGAAAATATTCAAAAAATCTAAAAAAAAAAATGTGAGGGAATAGTTTCCAGTAATAAGAACAACATATCCTTTAAATGATAAGTATGTCCCTGAGATACAGAGCATGCAAAACACAATTTTATTGTAAATATGCACTTATTTACACTAAAACCGCATTTTGTGTATTTTGACCCAGTAAGTCTACTATTTCCTCTCATAATGACCCACTATCAACCCTTTCACACATCTATACTCTGAAAAAGTATTTAAAATGATATATAACATCTGTAAATTTTTATCTACACTTGAGGCTCAGAATGTCTTTTACCCTTTCCTTTATGAAGACATGTCTCTGTAATTTCTTACATTATTACAATCTAAGAATAATAATGACATTCACTTCCTCATTGAATTTCATAGATGCCTGGCTTTCAATGCTCTGCAGGCTCTTTCATTCCTGGGCAGGTCCAAATCAATGTGCAGCTTGGCCTGTAAAACATGATTTTATCAGGCACAAGGTGTCTCATAATACCAGTATAAGCTTTGGACATGTCATCATGTCTACAGATTGACAACCACCTGCTTTGCTAGGGGTTGCAATCTCTTTATCAGGTCTTGGTTTTCTCAACACAGTGTGTGGAGGGAATCACAACCAACTCCAAAATATTCAGTTGGCTACTGTTGTGTTTGGCAACATTTCAGTGTTTTTTTTTTTTGCATTTTATATCCTCTTTCTGAAAAAGGTAAGGTTCATCTAAGGGTATCTAACCAGAAGACTTCATCCACAATTCCCCACTGCTGCTCTGCTTCACACTATCCAATGGCTCTAGATCCTCAGAAGCCTCCAATCCCATTTAGTACACTTTCATATGATGGTCTGTTGTAGAGCTAAAGATAAATGGATTAAATAGGCTCACAGCCTTAGGCATGTTTATTTCCAGTACTTTACCCTCCTCCACCTATTCTAGTTTCAAGAAGTCCAACTGGAGTCTGACTGGAATCTGACTGGAATTTTGCTGGAGTCTAGCTGGAGTCCAGCTAGACTTCAGCAAGACTCCAACTAGATCAGTCAAACTTATCAATAAAGATAAATGTAACTAGTTTAACCAATCACAGTACAATCAGAGTCTAGGTAGAATCTACTCAGTGCAATAATTATAATTTAAATAGAAATTTAAAGTTACAAAACATCATTACTAGAGTGAATTAAACCCATGACCTCCGCACTTTTTCTTAAATAAGCATAGTCAAGAGCATTCTAATCAACTGCACCATTGGTCAATTGAATATCTTGCAAACATAAGGTTAACATATGGCTCTTTTCTGTAGGTGTATACCATAAATTAAATTGCAGCCTAAGTAAATCATATTAATTTTTTTCATCTAAACATATATAAAGTTATGATGTTTAAGATCTGATTTAATTTATAATTTATTTTGATCATTATATAATTTTGAATAATTATTTACATGAAATAAATAAAAATAAATACCAAATTAAACCTGATAATCCCTCCAAAATACATACATATATAGAGGGCCTATTTGCCTACCTATTTTATAAGGTACCATGCCCTTATATTTTCTAAAAAGGACATAATAGAATTAATAAGATGCACCTATCATGGATAAGTATATGTGATAACTTATTGACATAATATTTACATTGCCTGCATGGTTCAATTGCATTTATCACATTTATTTTGGATTATGTAAGCCAAATGAAGAGGTCCAGGGTTCAATTCCCAACTAGATACACCACCTTTATTAATTGTCCCATTGAAGTTCTGGAGTCCAGTTGGACTTTGAAGCCCAAAGTCCAGGTGGAGTCCTGGAGTTCAGTCTAAGTTCAGGTGGAATCTAGAACTCCCATAAGAATGGATTACATGCTCATTCAAACTACTATAGTAATTCTACATTATGCTGTTGGAGTTCAACCAGAACATGTAAGGGAAAGTAAAGACCTCTTATTTTCCATTTCACACATCTGTTCAGCTGTGCTAATGCTGTAGAAGTTGCCTATGTGTTCCAGGGACTTTTCAGATTTTAAAACTTTCACCTTCAATTTTGTATATCTTCTATTCAAATAGCAAATAACCATACATTATTTGTGGACTACAGCAAGTGTTGAATAGGGCTGCCAATCATACCATATACAGATATGGTCTATACATATATGGGCCAAATACAGTTGTAATCAATACCATATGAGTGATTTTCAAAGGCTTGACAGTATGGTATGGTTGATTTTATAGCTTTAAACCATATGTGGTATAGCTTGATGAGTAGAATTTACCCAACTTCAATTTTCTCAACATTAGTATACCTAAAATATTAAATTTCCAACTTAAGATATCATTAATGTCATCAACAGTTATATTGGGAGTTGTATAATGCTTGGGGAAATAAAATTGTAGTGGATTTGATCTTTATGGTATTTTTGGTGTTATTAATTTGAGAAGAGGTGGTCAAGTAACACATTTTCAACTATATTCTTTGTAATAATAGCAATCAGAGCATGTTTAATACAACAAATAGGTAAATTTATGGCATGATATGGTTAAAAATGGCAGGAAAAAATTACTAACTGTATTAGGGCTATATATGGCTGTATCTATATGGGTTTTGACAGGTGTTTCTCATACCATAATCTGTGCTACCAACATCAGTCCTTCAACTTTGATGGTACAGTACCCATAACTGCAATATGGCAGCTATAAATCTGTATTATACAGTTATGATTGGCAGCCCTAATGCCAAAGTATTTCTAATACTAATCTAAGTCAAAAATAAAGAACAGACAGTAACATGTCTTCACACTTGCATTTTAGCTATATCTATTATGGTGATGAAGCCAAGTCATATGTTCAAGGTGAAGTTCTGTGGTCCAGTATTCTGTACAATAGTGGAGTAACCACATAATCTATCCTTGGTTCAGTGTAAGACACACTTCCTAGGGTATAGGACAGTTGTCAAGTTGCTAAGTCACTGTTTAAGTGAAGCTTAGGTTTGATGAGCCTCTAGACTGGGTCTAAGAGGTTTGAGTTTGTCAAGGTTTCAAGGGATTGGAGTGAGAATGTCACAAGGCTTATATTTGCCTAGGTCAAGCTGAGGAGCAAGACCAAAGTACAAAGGTCTACTTATAGTAAACTATGATGGTCTGTGTGCATAGTACTAAGTATAACTATTGTTACTGTTGGCTAGTCCAAATATAACTGTTCATATGATAATCATCTATTTAAAAAAAAGAAAGTTGCATAGCAGGTATGAATCACAAAGTAAAGAATTGTAACAATATCCCATTTTGTTGAGAAATTTAGTATTTATTTACTGTAGTTGAATTTGTTGGCTTGTCTTACAGACTCATACTGTCCACAGCATTGGCCTGAGTGTGTAAATTGTATAGTGCAGGCAGTCCTATTTTAGAAAACAATCCCATAGTTTGGTGCTGCAGATTCCCCAGCCTATGACATGACCAGTTGATTTTTCTGAGTCCATCACTGCTTGTAAGTCCTCTTTCACTTGTGGTTGCTGCTCTTCCCCTCCTGCCCTCCTCAAGACCCATTTCACTTCCATTCTTCTTCTTCTTCTTGCTTTTCATCTATTTTGCATCTCACCATACATCTAAATATCCAGCTCCCTGTAGAGGTTCATGTTCTTATAGTGTCTGATCTTATTGGAGACATTCCTAGTCTTGTCTTGCTCTCACTAGTGAATAATCAATTCCATGTCTGAGTGAACCAGTTTCTATATGGCAACATATCCTTGAAAAGCAGCTTGGCACAGCATAAGGCTCTTTTATCAATTGCAGTGTATTCCAGCCAATGCTTCTTGAGCATGAATACACATTTAATATATGGATGGTGGCTGGCAGTGATATGCTGCACCTAGATTGTCTGTGACTCATTCTGAAAGCTATAATGAATCTTCAGCATCTGCAGATGCAAATACATGCTAATGATATAGACTTGGCTAGGTGTATTCTATATGCTGTGTCTTCCTTCCTGCTCAAATCCCTGGACTGGAATGACCTTTTTGATGCAGTGCAGATGGCTGTGTATCAAGACATGTAATATGCCCTTGAGAGCCTCTGCATCTCCTGACTGGAATCTGCACCCTTGCCACAGCCACAATTTCTTTTGACATCTTTCTGACATTCTGCCAACTTTCTGATATGCTTCTGATCCTTTCCACTTGTTTCTGCTCCTTGCTAAACTCCAAAATATTGCTTTGATCATATGGCACTTACTTATACAACACTGTTTCTATGAATACTTCTGCTCTGATGCCTTTCTACTTCCACTTCTACTACTTTTATTATATGTCAAGGACTCTTATTATTCCTTATATCTATAGTGTTGCTACTTCCATTTTTATTACTACAATTAGCAATACCTTGTATTTAAGTAGCTAGGTTCTATACCCTAGTCTTCAATCCAAATATCAACTAAGATTCCACTTAGTCTCTTGACTAAGTTTTAAGTCCCCTTCATATTCTGACTTCCAACTCCTTTCCAACTCCCCTTCTAGTTGACTTTGGTTAGCTAGTCTTACCTTGCTCTCAACACTAGACTTAGTCTCTAGTTGTCAACCATCCAAGTCATCTCTGATGACTTTCCAACCCTATGGTACTTTCTTCCAACATGAGGACAATATTTTAAGTTAGAATCCATGAGAACTGGAAGGGCACAGCACATAAACTGAAGTTGATGGTTCATATCTGTAATGTTACAGTTGGAAACCTTCTGATGGTACTTCTGACATTTTTTTAATGTAGCACTATCATAGTCTACAACCTATAGTTCCTATTTACCTTGGGAACAAGGCTTGACAACCATTAAAGGAGAATCTTTGTCAGAACCTAACAAGCATCACTAAAAGGGAATGCTTTTGTAGCACAAAAAATTTTACCCAGGAGAAGTACCTTGCAACTCACCTTGTGCAATTTTCCTGCAGGATCATAGCCAGATCAAATTATGTATGTGACCACTGCCTGTGCTCCTAACAGCTCTCAAAAATGTTAAAATGCTGTCTCTACTGCTAAATGGCTCCTAGACCAGTTTTTATGCATCTTGACATCAGTTGAAATCCTAGGCATTGCCTTGCACTATGCAAGCAACATTCATTCCCTCCATTTGCTGTATGCCTATATGCTATCTAATACTGATTATGACAATGCAGCACAGAATAGATTATGGAAGCATGTCCCAACTTCCCCATCTGCAAACTATATTTTTTTCAAGACATTTGTCATATCCTATTTCAGCTGTCCACATTCACACCATCACACATCACAATCACATCCCATCAAAAGATGTCAAGAACTTGTTTCTGGGTAAGACCTAGAGTTGCTGGGCAAGTAATAACTCGGGAGGGGCAAAGGAAAGTGACCGGAGACTCCGGTGATATCTCCAGGAACACGTTCTAGCGCTACAAAGGAGAGAGAATCAGAATGGACGACAGCTTCAGCTTATGTGCTGCGCCCCCTTCATTTCTAACGTCCAATTTACAGATTATTATTTAGTAAAGTTGGACAGAGATAGGGGATTGTAAACTCAACTTCCTGACCAGAGATTGGTCAGGTGAAATCTCTGGGAACCAGAGATTTAGCGTGAGAGCAATAACAATTGATGAGGGAGATTGAGAGAGCAGAGGATGTTGAGAATGTCAGAGTAGCTTTACCAGTGAGTAGGAACT
>JASFDD010000553.1:0-13246 GCA_036937055.1 Nidula microcarpa | reverse complement strand
AATACCGCGTTAATTTGGAATGTGCGCAAGTGTGCGCAAGTGCACAGCCACATTATCCTGCGCAAGTGCGCGCAAGTATGCGCATGCACGCAACCTGGCACGCAAAAAACCTGGTGCCCCATTATTAGCTACATAGATGAGAGAGATTGAAGAGCCCTTCCTTGATAACTGAGAGTAGTGCTTGTGCCACGTGGACGCTGCTATCATAACAGCATTGCAAGCAACGTCGGATTGACGTCGACGCCAGGACTCATGGGATCATGCCACCAAAACATTTTGATACGATAGGTAAAACGGACCTCAAAGCAGCATCAGTGAGTGGTCATTGGAAAGGATGCCAATATCCTTCCAGTGATCCGGCGCTTGTCTCACTAGGGTATCGCTCCAATGTGGTGGTGTAGAGTCCCCAGCTAACTACAAAACCGTAGACCCCTTGAAAAAAAAGCAGATACATCTTTGATTCCGTCATTCCATCCCAAAGAAGTAACCTCGCATAACTTCCTACTACTGTACTGCAACATCGCTGTTGGCAGATTGCCGGCCAGACTTATTTTGGTAATATTATATGGTTCCTTTCCTTGGATCAGAGAGCGTTGGTTTTTGGAAACAGTGTACGATTTTGTCGTTAGCTGTTATCAAAGCTTCAACATGGCTATGATGATAATTTGTTGAAAAAACGTTGATATTCACAGCTTTATTGTCAACTAGAATTGCCACAGCTGACGTCAGGGCAGCTTATCTTTTTCGCCTCTATACGTAAGCCAGACAAACCGATGCGAGAGTTTCTCAGCACTCTCTCCTGCTTTGGTGCTGGTAAACCTTAGTATTCATTTTCGAACTCTGAGACAATATTTTTATTATGCGTGTTGGCTCATTCCTCGTCTTCGTCTCTTTCTTAATTGGTTTTGTATCTTCCCTGGCTGTACAGAGGCACCAGGGCACTGATAACTTTTTATCGGATTCAAATCCTACGGAAGAAAATTCCTAAATCACTTTCATCATTTACGTTTGCCAACTGTTAGACTTCAATCCAAGGCAGTTTTTTCTAACCACTTCGTGCTTGCGATGATAATGTCCTGGAAGGGCGAGCCAAACAAGAGCCTCCTCCCGCAAACAAATTACTTTCACTGCAAATGCCTGCCAAGAACCCCATGAATTAAATCTGCATGGTAAACATCGCAAACTGGTAAAACAATGGCTTAAGAGCGAGATGGAAAGTCTGGGCGGCACTCATGCACAGATTGAATGACATTAATTTTCTCGCCTCTATTCATCTCTGCTCATGCTGATCAAATATATTTCCAGCCATCTAGCTCCTGGTGCAATCTCTCTGAAAGATTAAAAATTCACATTACAGCAACTTTCCAGAAAGAGAGAAAGAAGAAAAAAGGAGGACTTACTAAGGATACCGTCAGGAACACATGGGTTGATAAGGGCCCGAATCATCGCGTTTATGCAAATTGCAAAGACGAAACGAAAGGAGAGTCTACCTTACATCCAGTATAAAAAGCCTCAGTAATTGCTAAGCAGAAGAAAGTAGGAGAAACGATGATCGAGTTCAAATGATTGAGGCAGTCTTCTGTTGCGCCCGCGGATATTGTACCCGTAGATAGTGTCCGCATGTGGTTTGTATGTGTCACAAGCGATCTAATGCATTATTGATTGAATGGTCTAGTGGTTATGATTTCTGTCTCACAATAGTCGGTATGGTACACAGAAGGTCCCCAGTTCGATCCTGGGTTCAACCATTTTTCGCCCCGAGGTAAATTGTTGTCCCATTCCCGTAAGTACTCAGTCATCCATTTCACAACTGAATAAACGGTGTTTTATTCCAAGGAAAGCAATGGCATTGGTCTGTTGGAAATATGAGCTTGACGTCTGCCCCACCGGAAGTCCGGCTGACGTCGGACCGTTATAGGTCGTATTAGTATGTGGACGGGCACTAGTTTCCGTATTACGCTTCATTAGTATTCTATATTCTGTACACAACGGCTACGTATTTTACATATAAACTTCAGTATTTTACTTGTAGTTCTTTACTCGTTTGTCACCTAAATTGCGGTTTTAAACGTCTTATCGGTATTATTTCAACATGGCCCTACACCTGACGTTCGAGGTCAACAAAATCCTCGTCTGAGACAGTTGGGGATTACACTCATGCTTGGACTACATGTAAATCTGTCCATTATGCAACAATTAGATTCCAGCTTCTTTTATATATCTAAGTATATAAAATACAATGTACTCGAGTCGATCACCTATTCCGCTGGCGGGTTCTTCTACAGATGTAACAGAATACGTCTAGTATTCGGACTAGGCACTCTCCACTACCTCCAACCTACAGACGAACGAGGCTTTCCTCCTTCCCCGCCCCCTCCGTCATGGCGAACGGGTAGTCAGTATACCCGACCTCGCTGTCGGGCTCCTCGGCGGTCGTGTAGAAGTTGCTGCGGTTATAGGGCGTGAGGGGGATGTCGCGCTCAAGGCGGAGAAATATATCCGGCTATGGGAATGAGGGGGAAGTTAGCGTTGATGTATTGTGAGGGTGGGATGGATGGAGGAAAAGATAAAGCGGCGAATATAAAAGAACGAATGGGAACAATGGAGGAGTGAAGGAGATCCCACGCTTCCGCCATATACCTCCTCCCTCGTATTACTCACGCCCTGCAAGAACTGGTCGATGAGATAGCCATTCGCGCCGTGGGTCTCCACACCATCAAAGCCCGCGTGGTGCACCGCGTTCTTCGCCGCCTGCGCGTAGAGCCCGACGTATGCGCTGATCTCGTCAAGGATGAGGGCCCGGGGGGTGGCGTCAGGATGCGTGGAGAGGGAGATAGCAGAGGGCGCGACGTAGGGGAGGGAGTCTTCTGCTAGGACGGACGGTGTCGCTGCGCGCCCGACGGCCCAGAGTTCCAGGAAAATGAATAGACCCTCCTATCTTCAAGGGATGAAAAAGTCCATCTAAAACGTTATGGTCGAACCCAGCTTTCGCGCGACCGAAATAAAAGTGGTATGACAGGCGTGTGTACTAACCGATATAACATTTTCAGCAGACTATAATATGAATTTTAATGATTCATCTTGCTGTTGTCCGGATTACGGAGTTTCCTGAAATATTTACCTTGGTTAGAATGCAAGTTATGTTTTATATATTTTCTAGGTCAACAGTGCAATTAAGCCTGAAAGTCTGATTTTGATCTAAGGAATATTTAAATTTCATCTCCCATTCTATCCAGGGTAAAATCTTTTGCTAATTCTTAATTGCAACTGGAGCAAAATGATTCATACAGTAAAAAATTAGCCGCATGCAAAATGAAGTCAGATTTATGGATTTGGAGAGGATTTTTGAAACCCACAAGTTATAATAATCGATAGAATTCTCTTCCTATCAAAATGTTTTCGCAAAATTCTAACTGCCTGTCAACATGTTGCCAACGTTTTTCCACGGTCTAAATAGGGGGTTGGACCAGTGAGTCTTAGGATCAATATGCATGTAACTAACCACCTACACATATGGTATTTATTAGCCTTGAGCACAGAAACTAATGGAAATAAAAATATGATACGGTGAGAAATAGGGGAAATTATTTATGAAAAGCTTCTCCTCCATCTCTGTTACAGTAAAAAACGATTTATGCAACACCTATACTCTCCGTCAGGGAGTCAAACCCAGCTTCTGCGTAATTATAACGGACTGCAATGCTCAACTCATGGCAGGCGCGTGTACTAACTGATTTACTATCAAAGATCATAGCGTGAGGAGGATAGACGAGATTCATCACAAATACAGTGTTGCGAACACGTAGCCTCGATGTGTTGTATGGTACGATGACCCGCTTTTTTCCATGGATAGCCCTTGGAACCGTCTAATAAGCGATCAGGTTTACAATTTGATATGTGACATGATGTGTCATTTTCTCTAATGCAGCTCAAATATGGCGAGGTGCCAGATCCGATGTGGATGACGGTGGCGGTTGGTATGAATGCGATAATAAACGCTGCCTGGATGATTGTTTATTTAATTCTATTGATGTGGATTTGAGAAAAACCTGTTTCTATTTATAGATAGGGTATGTCGTGGGAGCACGACATCAACAACACCGTATCGCTCATTCAGCCAGTGTCATTTTTTAATGCGTTCGCGACGCTGTGTTTCGCCGCATCTTGTATATACCCTAGCGTGAGAATTTGATTCTTGAGAAGAAATTCATCCATGATTCGCCCATCAGTAATATGGTAAAATAGTCTCCGGGTTTCAAGTGGTTTGTGCTGGTTTCTGGGCTCCCGGAAACCAGAAACCTAAAAACCCGGAAACCGAACTTGATGTTGATGTTGGAATAATGGGCGCTCATTTGCGAGCGTTTAGCGATGCACTGCATTTCGCATATTTTCATTTTCCTTTTAGTTTACATTTCTGTGGCTTTGCATTAATATCCTATTTTGTATATTTGTTTCAGATCTTATAGTATATAAGTAGTCTACAATTGTTGTATGTACTCTTCCTTTTGCCCTCTCGAGCTCACCGAGGCCAAACGCCAATCCACTGCTCTGAGATCAACTACGAGGCGTGCACTTTCATTTTAACAGTTGATCCACATCTCGTAGATGACTAGAATTGTATTTCCATAGGTTTACATATGTTTCTATGTTTTCGAGGTTTCCATACCTTGCTTTAGCGACTGGTTTCCTAAAAATCGGAAATAGGTTTCCTCATCTCCAGGTTTTCGAGTTTTAACCGAGTTTCCGTGGTTGCCTAAATTGAGAAACCCGCATGAACTAATTTTCTATGAAACTGATACCTTCCCTGAGTTTGGCAACATAACAAGAAAGAAAATTTCTAGAACAGGTGGTATGGTACTCAAGCTCAGGCAGGCCTATGCACTAGGACTTCCTTAAACCGACATGTGTCAACTGAGTCATGGCAATTAACCAGAACAGCGGGCACTGGGATACATCAGGAAAACAAGAAAAAATGGGTCTAGGTTTATATAGGCAGATATACCTTTAGCTAAAAAATAATTGGTATCATAAGTACAATTATTACACATCAATATTTAATGCAATATCTAACACAGTAGTGTTTGTGAAATTTGGAAGGAGAGTAAGTATCTTTAAAAAGTTCAGAGGTCAAAGATTATGATTTTATGACAATTGTAATCAGTTTTGCAATGATTGTAAAGTATTATAATGCTTTATTAAATCCCCCTCCCACACTGGAAAAACATGCCTTTTTTCAATGGTAGCAGGTATTAGTAGGCTATTGCACACTTTTTATGTATATTACTGAAACTTTCACTTTCATTTAACTTAACAATTGATAGCATTAGATTTCTTAATTAGTGACTCAAGTTGCAATGTTCTCTCAAATGACTTAATTTACTCACAACTCACACTATATCCTGAGTGTGGAGTGCAAGTATGCAAACTGACTTTTGAATTTTGGTCAACCCACAGGTGGGGAATCCCACTGTTTTTTGGTATTTATCATAAGTCTTCAGAGTACTGAACAAACATGATATGGCCTTGCAGTAAAATACCATTATTGTGAAGAATTATACAAATGGGTTATGTTTACAAAAAGTAGTAAGATGCTACAAATCAGATAAAACTAAGGTAATGCTATATCAAAGTCTTGAAATAAAGGCTATATGGAGATTATAGGTAGCAACTTTCAATGCCTTATATAAGATTACAAGGCCTTATCAGTAATATTGCACTTTTAGCTGGGTTTCAACTCTCTCTGGAAATATCTTTTACATTAAATTTTTGTGATGTAAATAAACCCTTGAAAGCGTCGAGCCATTGACGGAAGTAAGGCCCAGAGGGCATGAGATTGAGGTGTAATCTATGTACCCAAGTGGACCCACTTACATATACAACATACAACAATTGCATGACCGACTCCAACTCTGATATCGCTCTCTCCCATACAAAAGCATAACGCATGGTATTGAATTCGGTATGCTAAATAAAGTTTGTGGGTTCTAAAGCTGAAAGCTTCCTAACACGTCGGATCGAAATCTAATAACATAAGTCAGTGAAGTGGGCTTAAAATGAATGCCAATGCCAGAGTCACAGTCATGATGCCCAAATCATAATACAAAGGAAAGTTGCTCACCAGTTTGCTGTTCCTTTCAAGACATTATCAGAGTGGATCAAGCATGGTGCAAATCTGGGACAGGCCAGTGAGAACAAACTCAAAGTGAAACCACTGAAGCTCGATGGAAAGAAGTGAAGGACAAGTATAATTGGAAGGTGGAAGAATAGCAAAAATGTTGTGAAAGACTCACTGAGCAGGGAAAGCCAAAGACCCAGCACCCAAGGAAGCCCAGATGTCCTCTAAAACAGACTGTCATCGATGCTTTGAATGGAATGTCTTCAAGCAGTTCTAGCAATGTTGTTGGGCACGGTGAGAATGATTTCGAGGTTGCAGAGGGCCAGATTAGTGATAGAGAGGTCAGTGATGAAGGGGATGGTGTTCAAGAGGGTGCTGGGGGGGATGAAGACAATGAAGACAATGAGGACAATGAATGGGGGTCAAGAGACACGGTCACTAATGAGGTTGGACGCGGTCGTCACACGATTGTCACGGTGTGTCATTTCGTCAACTTTGGCCATTTTGCAGGCTCCCACACTTTGATGCTATATGTACCCTTATTCCTGATCGTTTTCCTCCAAAAAAAAATCAGTTTACTCTTAATGTAGTCTACAATCGTATAATGAACTTTATTTTGTCTAAATTCCAATTGAGTCTATAAAACGAGAAATATACTTTGGTGTGTCATTTGATGGTAGTACACTGTATTGGATTAAATATTGATGTGCAATAAATGCACTTATAATACCGATTATTTTTCAGCTCAAGGTAAATCTGCCTATATAAACCTAGACCCATTTTTCCTTTTTTTTCCTGATGCCGCTAGGCCATGCATGGCCCTGCACAGCCTGCCACAGCTATGCCAAGGCTTTTTCCATTTACCCAACATGAGCGTTAGCAAAGTTAGTCATTACACCATACTTGATGGTGGGAATAAAACTGTCAGGGTGCCTTGGTTTATGAAATTCTTTCTTGACGATCAAGTTCCATCAGTTCCAGAATGCGATTTGCCATGAAGCAGACATTGCGACGTCAGAAGAACATCAACCTGTTTCTGGCATCCAGCAGGGACGGCAAAATTGTTTCACCGTCTCATATGATCACTCTTCCTGAGGGGGCGATGGCGAGCTTCTATTTCCTATGCCTCTATTGGTATCATTCATGGCAGAAGGAATGTAAGTAAGCACTGTAAACCCAAATATAACTTACACACGTCGCACAATAGGAACGAGTTCCCAGCGTTATACAGAATCCGGTCCCTGTTGATCGGACATAGACTATCATCTATCGCTTACAATTGCCTAAGTTCAATCTGCATACCACAACATCTTCATAAAGCCGGACTCTAGACATTTCCATTATCTCCTGCTTAATCTCATACGATGGCTAACATCACTCTAGTACAAGCTCTCTCTCTAGGCGCCGACGCTCTTCATCTCGCCGATCGACCTCTTCCAAAGGCGCCTACTGGATACTATGATTGGCAAGTCTCCAGTGACCCCGCTGCCAGCCGCGAAGCACACTCGCTCCTCACCAATGTTATAAATAGAGTAGAAACCTTCAATACAAAAGGTGGTTTTCAACCGAAGCCAGAGGCAGTGGTATGTTTTCTTTCCTACCTGCAAAGTCGTTGTCGACGATCTCCTTATCATTGTATTAGGAAGCATTTGGGGATGCTCTGGTACACCCTCGGGATGTGGATGATCGCAAAGGAGTTGTACGTCGCCGTCATTATCTTGATCATCATGATTTGATTGAATACTTATCTATTTCGTTCCCCTCATTCCAGTTTGCGGATGGCTTGAGCATTCTAGCACGACTGGATCCAAATACCGAGGTAGGCAAGAAACTTAACAACGTGGTCATCAAGGGCCTTTACAATACCCTTCCTCACCCCCCGACTACATTCGTTGGGCCTGAACACTCGTTCCGCCAAGCCGACGGTGGAGGAAACAACGTCGAAAACCCTGACATTGGACGTGCTGGACGACCATATGCGCGGAGCGTCCAAGGAAAGGCAGGTTTGCCTCGATCCTCACTTCCGGATGCAGGATTAGTTTTCGATACAATTCTAAAAAGGCATGGAGTAAGTTCATTTAGCTATTGTTGGTCCTTGGAGTTCGCTAATCGACCGTGTTCATTATCAATAGCAAAAGAACCACCCTGGTGGAATGTCAAGTTTGATCTTTGCATTCGCGGCAATTGTTACCCATTCTTTGTTCCGAACGGATTCGAAGAATATGTTTGTCAACACTACCAGCTCTTACCTCGATCTTAGTCCTGTATATGGCCACAGTAAGCATCACGTTCGTTCTTGGCCTTTTAGATAGCGTTTAACGAGATTGGTTTCTAGATCAAGAAGCACAAGACAAAGTTCGAGACAAAAAAGCTGGGCGTGGATTGTTATATCCGGATACCTTCTCAGAAGAGCGCCTAACATTCCTAGTACCAGCGACGAGCGTTCTGCTTGTCATCTTCAGCCGCAACCATAATGTTTGTCACTTGACCGATTTCCCCAGCAGCAGTATTTTCTGACAACATTTCCTCGAACAGTATATCGCAGAGAAGATCCTGAAGATCAATGAACGTCAACTTTGGTCAGATCCGCTTCCTACAGATCCTGAGCAACTCAAACTTCAAGATGAGGAAATTTTCCAAACAGCGAGACTGATTAAGTATGTTCATTGTGTCGCTTTTTTACCTTTCCCCTGCAGTTACTCAACTATATTTAGCTGCGGACATTTCATCAGCGCGATTTTAGGAGACTATGTAGCTAGTTTCCTGGGATCATCGGAAGGCGCCAATTGGAATATGAATCCGTTTGATGTATGTCTGGAGAGTTCTTCATTTTTCATTCCAATTCTGACAATTACACTAGACTATCAACGACAAAGAAATCAAGGTCGATCGAGGAAGGGGAAACCATGTTAGCGTCGAATTCAATGTCCTTTATAGGGTGAGTTATCCGTTTGGTTCCATTTTATTTGATTACCCACGAATTCAAATCTATTTAGTGGCATGCGACAATCTCCATGGATGACGAAGATTGGATGAACAAGACATTTACCAAAATCTTTGATGGTAAACCATTGGATCAGGTAATTCATGGACAAGTGTCGACTAGGTTCCTGCCGGAAAGCTTACTCTTTCATTTAGCTTACTAGGGCAGACCTGTCGACCATATCCAAACTTTTATCTGATGATTCGGAACCTCGTGCACGCACTTTTGCTGGGTATGATATCATCTTATCTTAGGCTCTGATTCATCTTCCAACCCTTCTTTCAGAATCAAACGAACCGCACCAGATGGTACTGGTCCATTCTCCGACGACGATCTTGCCAAAATTTTGCACACCGCTACTGCTAATCCAGCATGCGCATTTGGAGGACGTGGTACACCAGCTGCGTTGCGCCTTGTCGAAGTTCTAGGTATTGAACAAGCGAGGCAATGGGGCTTGTGTACCATGAATGAGTTCCGTGAGTTCTTAGGACTGAAGAGTACGTGCTTGCTATCGTTCGCGTATCTTTCTCTTGATTTATCGATCACATTATCTAGAGTTCGATACTTTCGAGGAGTGGAACCCAGATTCTGAAATTGCGGTATGCTATTTCATAACTTGACCCAAGTCGATCATCTCATACCGTTTATATAGGGCGCCGCTCGTCTTCTTTACGGTCACGTCGACAACATGGAACTCTATGTATGTGATTTTTGTCGATTTAGTGTTGTTTTTGAGTTCCGCTGACGCCTTTGACACCAGACTGGATTACAAGCTGAATTGATCATGTCAGTTACTGTCGGATCACAATTCTCTGCCGGTTATACGGTACGATTATTATTACACTATTTCGAAGGCTTGTGCCTAACTCGCTATGTAGACTACTCGAGCCATTCTTGGCGACGCCATACCTCTTATTCGTGGCGATCGCTTCTATACCACTGACTTTACTCGTAAGTGTCAATTTTGTTGAGCTAAAACTTTAACTTCAATATTCATTTCAGCCGCCAACTTGACCACCTGGGGTTACGCTGACTGCCAGAGAGATCCGAACAACGGAGCTGGAGGTGCAGAAAGTTTGTGTTCATCTAATCTGTTCCTTGTTCTATGTGCCTAATCTGTTTTTAATAGTTCCTAAACTCCTGATGCGTCATCTCCCTCGACACTACCCGTGGGTACGTTCTTTTCCTCGATCTTTGTATTCCACGATTGTTAATTTTAAATGTAGAACTCAGTATATTCCTTGTATCCCTTCTTTACGCCACCGCATATGACGACAAGCTTAACGCGCCAAAAGTTGTAAGCGAAGTTTATCTTTACCCCTCCTAGTATTCTTCCTGTGCCCAAGGTTTTCAACACCCTCACTGGCATTCGAAATATCTTCAATGATTCTTCGAAATTCAAAGTCATTTATGAGAAATTTGGTTATGGTTCAATTCTTATGTTCGATGAAATTGCAAAGTGGATATTTTCATCTTTAATTCCCCCTTGTAAACCCCTCTAAATTATTGAATCTCCAGACATACCCATGACAGGGCGATGATTTTGCATGCCGTATTCCCTGATAAGAACTCGATCGCTGAGCATTCAGCCTTCTTCGCGTCGACCATCAAAGCGAAGATCACCGAAACCGCGTGGTCGTGTGTAAATTCTCAAACTACATCTGCTACACGAATCTGAACAGAGACTTTCTCTAGCTATCCTGGCGTAAATGGAAAATATATCGACATTGTCAAGGGCATCATTTATCCGACCGTCGCGCACGTCGCCGCTGATAAATTTGTAAGTAATCCAAGTGACCTCTTACTCTTGGTCATGATTTGATGTTTTCTCCTAGACGGGTGTTCCCTTGAAGACGAAGGCGAACCCGAAAGGTATTTTCACCGAATTGGAGATGTTTGACATGCTCGCCACATTGGTACGCCTATTCACTTTTTCAATTCTTATTATTTTTACTAAGCTCTCTATCTTTCTTGCCACAGTTCACGTTAGTAAACTTTGCTCCTTTCCGATCAGAATTTATCATGCTAAATTATTTTCTCTTTTCCTGAAAAGTATGACTTTCCTCGCTTTCGATAAGAGTGAAATCAATTTCGCTCTCCACGACGCCGCCATTCAAGCTGGGACGATGATAGGCGCTCTCGCGACCAAGTCTCTGATAGAAGCCACAGCCGAGGAGTCTATTCCGGTGAGTACTCGGATCTTATTTTGATATAGTTAATATTCATTAACGTTTGTATGCGTCGCAACATACCCTTGTTCATGGATTGAAGAATCTCGCTTCCTTGATACACCCATCTCCCCATAAAACATGGCTTCCATTCTTCAGCGCCTTAGCTAAGACGGGTCGTCCTACCGATGAGCTCATCGGCAACGTTCTTGGTATCGCTGTCGGTGCATCCGTCAATCACGGGCATGCTTTCGTCAACGTCATTGACTTCTTTCTGGACAATGAGAGGAAAGCCGAGAAGGAGCATATTATTCACCTAATAAAACAGAACAACACCGAAGCCGATGAGTTGTTATTGGGTTATGTTTCTGAAGCTATGCGTATGTATTTACTGGGTCTGATTTTTTGTATTGTATGCTAACCTGTCAACAGGATTGAGGCCTCAATTCGAGGGTCTTTGGCGCGAATCTACCGTTGATGCAGTCATCGATCAGGGACCAGGACTCCCTCCGCTTGAGGTCAAGGTCGGTGATCGCCTTCGCGCCAGTTTCCGCAACGCTCACTTAAACGTACGTGCCCTCTTCTTCGATATTCTTTCATTTTCACTAATCTGACTCATCTATTTCAAATTACGTAGCCTGCGGATTTCCCCAACCCCACCACCGTCGATCCTCGTCGTCCCCCACTTTCGTTCGACCATATCAACGGCACTGGCTTCCACGGCTGCCCTGGAGTTACATACGCGCAGAAAGCGATGGTCGAGGGCTTGAAGGTCGTTTTCTCGTTGAAGAACTTGCGGCGTGCGGCTGGAGATGCTGGCACGTTGAAGAGGTTCGAGGAGATCGTTCATGAGACGAAATCTGACAATTTCGTGGAACGTAATGGCACTGTTAGCCCCTGGCCAGGTTCGATGTATCTTGTGGTACGTCCTTCTCTATCTGTGAATTCAACTTGATAATTTGTTGCTAACTTCTCACCTTTCTTCGCAGTTCGATACCTGATTTTACAATCCCAAGTCCGTTCACCGTGCATATGCGATCTCATGTTGAATCTGTCGTAATTCATCTTACTCCGTTGTATATATCCTTTTTTCTTGAGTACACCCTGAGGCCACGGGATCGAAATAAAGCCAAGGGAAATGCGAAAATATTGGGCCAGAGCTGAGCTGTGCTTATCAGCGTTTATTGTGCTTGCCTGCATAAGTATAGAGATGTGCCGACTTCTGGCCTGAGCCAAAAGCCGGGCCAAGCCAGGCAAAGTAGCCAGGGCCAAGCCAAAGCTTTAGCACCGGCCTGGGACAGATTTTGGCCTGGCCTGGAGTTTCTGAAAGCCAAAGCTCAAAGCTCCGGCCATGGCTTTTGCCCATATTTTCTGGTGCTCATATCAGTATAAAATTGACTTTTTACATAAGTTTTAACTATTATTTTTTGATCCTTCAATCAAAGTATACTTGATGGCTCCCGCTCGCTACGTGACCCGCTTTACAAAGGAAAGCCCCTGACTCCAGAGAGTACGAGGTCATAAGACTCAAGTTCATGGACGAGATTGCGAAGGTATGGAAGGAATGGAAGAAAATACCCATTAATCTCACAGGGAGTAAAATCCTACTGGACCTTGAAAGCCGCCTCAAGGGGCTAAAACGTGTTGCCGATGACTGCATAGCAATGTACAGTTCCCAACATCAGTTCTGAGTAAATTGCATATTTACCATTTGGGCACAGGTTTTTTACCGTGGTGTTACCGTGCCTACCGTGCCCTACCGTGCAATCTGGCACGGCAGGAACGGTAATGGCACGGTAATGGCACGGTAATGGCACGGTAATGGCACGGTAATGACACGGTATGCATGGGATTGGCATGCAGTTATCTGCAGTGGTCTCTTGAACCTTTGTTAAGAATTAAGGCATGCATTTGTATGATCGAACTGGTGGGGAATACCTAGTGACTCGGAATTGACCAACAAGGAGTTACAACTTCTAA
>JASFDD010000552.1:0-13247 GCA_036937055.1 Nidula microcarpa | reverse complement strand
ATGCCAATTCTCAGAACACTTCTGAAGCTAGAGATAAATACAGAAACAGATGGAAATTCAATATCTACCTGAAAAGTGATACCAAGCAGCTAAAAAAATATAGAATAATGATAAATACTTGAAAGCCAATAGCCAGAATTGCTATTACAAGGCTAGAACAAAGAAATGATTATTCTGTGATTAAAATAATTAAACCCTAGTACATGAAAAAGAAAATTCATTTGAGTACTATTACACAGTACTTAGGCATGAAATGATAAAAGAAATATAAAGGACAAATAGAAACAATTCATAAACTGAAGAGATCATAAAAGTAGCATCAAAACTGCATTCTACAGAAGGAAATCTATATCTCTGTATGTAATTCCGAGCATAGATGCTATAAATAGCCCTGTTTGATCGGAGACTGCCTATGGCTATTAATATATAGACAGAGATGCTTTACTCTGCTCCCTGAAAACAAACAGTTTTAGGCAGAGTAAAATTCCGGAAAAATCAGAAACTATGAATAGAGATGTTAGGAATGATTATTAGGATGTTTGACAGATACTAGTGACAGATCTATAGTGAATTTCGGATCTGTCAAGTTTTAGACATGGAAATAAGAAAAGAACTGTCAAATCAGCCCCATAAAAATAAATAAGGCAGTTGCACATGCTTGCAGCCTTACAGAAATAGAAACAGATGGATAACTAAGCATTCAGAGGCCCCACTGACAGCCTGAAGCAATTTGTAATATTTATTTTAAGTTTCTATGCACAGGGTCCCCATGTTATCCCTTTTGGTTTATTTCTAAATATGTCTTCAGAAATTTTGTATCTAAGTAGCTAGGAAGGCTACTGGGCAAGGGAGGAATCACCCTCTGACCCCAGTGCCTTCACATTGAAAGTGTAGCATTGTGTGGATTATTTAGAGTTGGTTTTCTCAGGAATATAAGAATTTTGAAGTCTGTCTTTGACAACTTTAAGTTTGAATTGAATATTGCCTCAGAAAGGGCTGGAAGACCACCTTTCTTGAGTTCTGAGTTTGAGTAATTGTTCTAAGTCTTAGAGGAAGGAAGACCACCTCTCTGACACTCTCCTGAACTGTGGAAGACCGAGTTTTTGAGAGATATATAATTTTATAAGTCCATCCTTGCTGGAAGACCCCTGGGTGACTTATATTGTCAGATTGTGCTTGCTTGGAAGACCCTTGCACCTTCTGAAAGTTCTGGTTGAAGGAAGACCACTTCCAGAGCGTCTGCTGAAGTCTGTTAGCTCAGACTAAGGTAGATTGATTTTATAAGGACAGATCTCACTAAGATTGTTGAGAGAAGTTCGAAATTTTGAGTAGCAACTGAAGGAAGACCACTGTTGCCTCTCCAGCCATCCCTGTTCATTGTGAACACTTTTTGAAGACAGAAAGTACTTGGAGTTGAAACTTGACTCAAAGACTTTGTCTTCTAAGTACAAATTTGACTTGATATTCTTCTAAGAAGAACTGATTATTGCCCCTATAAACTCATGTGTAATTCAAAATAGTTTGGGAGTTTTTGAAGGTTTTGTGGTGGGTTTATAGGTGTAGATTCACCCAGACCTTTGATTTCATCTGCTCTGTGTTGAGCAGCACTTCACCATGACACTTTCAACAGACTTAAAGAAGCTTTTGTTTCTGCTCCTATTCTTACTTACTGGATGCTTGACACTCAAATCATTGTAGAAACTGATGCTTCTGACTATGCTTTGGGAGCTATTCTTTCTATCATCACTTCTGACAATGAGATACATCTGCTGGTGTTTCATTCTTCCACTTTCACTATTTCAGAATTAAACTATGATACTCACAATGAGAAACATTTAGCCATTTTTGAAGCTTTCTGCATTTGGCAACATTATCTTGAGGGGGCTCTGCTTCTGACAGATGTCATTATTGACCACAAGAATCTTGAATATTTTTCTACTACCAAGATTCTTATGTGCCAACAAGCTAGATGGTCAAAATATCTTTTGCAGTTCAACATGGTCATCTGTTTCCACCCCAGACACCTAGGAACCAAGCTCAACTCTTTAATTAGACAATGGGACATCTACCCTAAATGGGGGAATAATGACTATGAAAAAGTGAATCTGCATAATTTCTGGCCAGTATTTTTGCAGGAACAACTTTCCACTTCTCTCCATGCCACTTATTTCATAGGTCCATCACTTCATGCATCTATAGTAATGGATGTTGAACAACTTCATAAAAATATAATTTCTGCTCTTCCTTCTGACATGTTTCTGCTGCACATCTTACAGCACCTGAAGGCCATTGGTCACATTCTGCTGATGGTCTATTGCACCTCAATAACAGAATCTATGTCCCCACTTCTGACAATCACCACCTCTGAATCCTTCAGTAAAAGCATGACCACATTCTTTCTAGTCACCTTAGTCAGAACAAAACCATTGAACTTATCCAATGGGAATACACCTGGCCAGATCTCCACTCTTTTGTCAAAGACTATTGTAAATCTTGTGTTACTTGCATGTGCTCTAAACCCTAATGTCATAAACCATATGGATTGCTCAAACAACTTCCAATACCTGAAAACCTATGAAATTCAATCTCTATGGACTTCATCGAGGAGCTTCTGCCATCCAGCAGTTATGATGCTATCTTGGTAATTGTTGACCAATTGTCCAAGCAGAGTATTTTCATTCTGACCTACAACACAGTCACTTCTGCTGATCTAGCACAGCTCTTTGTGATGCATGTGTTTTCTAAGCATGGCATATCAGAGCATGTTACTTCTGACAGAGGTTCCAAGTTTGTCTCACACTTCTTCCGCTCACTTGGCAAGGCTCTTGACATGCACCTACACTTCACTTCTGGTTATCATCCAGAAGGTGACAGACAGACAGAACAAACTAATCAAATGCTTGAACAATACATTTGAGTATACTGCAACTACCAACAAGACAACTGGTCAGAACTTCTTTTACTTGCAGAATTTGCCTATAACAATGCACCTTCTGCCATAACCAGCATTTCACCTGTCTTTGCCAATAAGGTTTACTACCCTAATCTTAACATTCATCCCAAATGAAACCTTGCTTCTGCCTGCACCTGTGAATTTGTAGTTAACCTAGACAAATTGCATTCTACTCTCAAGACTGCAGTAGCAGAAGCTCAGCTCTGCTATCAAGGTCCTGCAGATGCAGACTGACAAATTTTGCCAACTTTCTGCATAGATCAACAAGTGTTTGTTAAAGTGCAATTCTTCTGCTTCACTTGACCTTCAAAGAAACTATTGGAAAAATACTTAGGACCCTATAAAATCATTGCAGAAGCAAGTACCCATTCATTCACTCTTCTTTGACACCTTCAACCCCTTCTACAGCAGCAGGTGCTACCAATGTATCAGGTCAATGTTGATGACAATCCCTTCTGCCTGTGCAAGCATCTCCTTGTAAGCCCTATCTGGCTTCTTCACCAGCTCCATTTGCACCTCCCTTGTCTTTTGCAACTCTGTCTGCAGATCCTTCCACAAACCCTCTATACCTTCTGCCAACTTCTTGACAGCAACTGCCAGTTGCTCACTGCTCACCTCCCAACCTTCTGCCTTCTGCACCTTCTTCAATGCAGGTGCCTCCACCACTTCCACCTCATCCATCTCTTCTGCCTCCTTGCTTTCATCCCACCTGTGTTTCTTTCTGCTGACTTTTTGCAACTGCTTCACCTTGATGTTGCTGCAAGGCTTCTTCATTGCCTTGCAGGAGCAACATGGTTTCTTACCACCCGGAAACTGTTAGCAAAGTAATCAAAACTAAAACTGAAAACTTATGGTTCCTCCACACACTCCAAATTCTTATCTATGCACTGCCAACACTTGTGCATTGCAGACCACAGTCTGCTCTTATTTCCACCAACCTCTGCTGGCACCTTCCATTTACTCAACTCCCCCACCTTGCCCTTTCCCTTGGCCTTTGTGCTGGCCTCTGCAGCCTTCTATGCTTCTTCTGCAGCCTGCCAGATCTCCACCATTCATGCTTCATGCACCAGACACTGCACTGATTGGTAGCTGCCATTTACATCATGTAAATATGGAAGCTGCTGTGAGGCATCTTCAACAGCTACCATGAATGAATGAAACACCTTTTCATTCATTCACAGCACCTGTTTCATTCAGGATCTCTCTGGCCAGTGCTTCAGATTCTCTTTAATTCCTTTCAATGGTCACTTTGATTTCATTTCATTTGTGCACTGACTTTTTCATTTTCTGTCTCATTCTTTCTGTGTGACTACTTCATTTCTCTTTCATTCTTTCAGGGCATCTATTTCATTCTTATATCAAAGCATATGCTATGGGGAATAATTATGTAATTGATGGGAAAGTATTTTAAGTGCCTTATTTGGCATCCCCTCCTTTAACTCTTTCTGGATTTGAGCCTCAAATCTAAAAATACCCCAAGTGGCCCTCCAGACCAGTGTAGCAAGCAGAAGTCCTAAGACAATACTGTTTGTATTTTATTTCCTTATTTGGAGGTACATAAAACTATTGAAAATCCTGCCCTAAAAGAATGAAACAGTCTTTGAAATGGAATGAAACAGGAATGAAACAGGTGTCATATCCACAATTTCTTCTAACACTTTCCAACATTCTGAATCATCTTCTGATATGCTTCTGACCATTTCTGCCCATTTCCATTCTTGCTTATCTCCAAACTATTGTCTTGATCCTATGATTCATAATTATACAATACTGTTACTATGAACACTTCCACTCAGATATGTTTCTGTTTCTGCTTCTGCTACTTTTATTATGTGTTAAGGACTCTTATTATCCCTTGTCTCCATAGTGTTGCTATTTCTGCTTTCACTATTACAATTGGCAATACCAGTATTTAAGTAGCTTAGTTTGTACCCTAGTCTCCAATTTGTATATCAACTAAGATCCCACCTAGTCTTCCAACTAAGTTCTAAGTCTCTTTGCTTTCCAACCTCTGATTCCTTTCTGACTTCCCTTCTAGTTGACTTACATTGACTAGTCTTACCTCACTCTCAACACTAGACTTTGTCTCTAGTTGTCAAACCCTCAAGTTGTCTCTGATGACTTTCTGACCCTGCAGTACTATCTTCTGATGTGGACCATGTTTAAGTTAGAACCCACAAGAACTAGAAGGGCACAGCACATAAGCTGAAGCCAACAGTTCTTTTCTGTAGTGTTACAGTCGGAAATCCTTCCAATGTACTTCTGTTGGCTTCAGCTTATGTGCTGTGCCCTTCCAGTTCTTGTGGGTTCTAACTTAAACATGGTCCACATCAGAAGATAGTACTGTGGGGTCAAAAAGTTGTCAGAGACGACTTGGGTGTTTGACAACTAGAGACTAAGTCTAGTGTCAAGAGCAAGGTAAGACTAGTCAACTAGAAGGGAAGTCAGAGCAGAGTCAGAGGTCAGAAAGCAAAGAGACTTAGAACTTAGTTGGAAGACTAGGTGGAATATTAGTCAATATTTGAATTGCAGATACAAGACCAGAACTAGCTACTTAAATATGTGGGTAGTTAATTGTATAACTAATTGGGGAAAGGTAACTAGTAACAACAGAATCATAATAAGATGAGGTATCATAATAAATATTGGAAGTCATATCTCAGAGTCAGACAGGATATCAGAAGGCACATAAAAGAAATATTGTTCTGATAGGAATCAAGGTATTGTCAATCATGGAAATGGTAACAAGGTGAATGAGAAATGGAGTATTGTGGTTATCAGAAATATTGGAAAAGGGTTGGAGAGTAACGGAAAAGTATTGGAAGCATAGTCTGGGTTTCAGTATATGGCAACAACAGGAATGAAACAGGAATGGAACAGGAATGGAACAGGAATGAAACAGTTTATCAGAAAAAATGAGACAGAATGAAACAAAAAGTGTTTCATTCATTCATAATAGCTGTTGAGGATTCATCATGGCAGCTGCCATATTTACATGATGTAGATTGCAGCTACTAGTGCAAGGAATAATAAGAGTCCTTGACACATAATAAAAGTAGCAGCAGCAGAAGCAGAAACATATCTGAGTGGAAGTGTTTGTAGTAATAGTATTGTATAAATATAAGTCATAGGATCAAGAAAATAGTTTGGAAATAAGCAAGAATGGAGACAGGCAGAATAGTTGGAAGCATATGAAAAGATGATTTGGAATGTCAGAAAGTGTCAGAAGAAATCATGGATATGACATCCACAACACAGTCACTTCCACCAATCTTGCACAGCTCTTTGTTATGCATGTGTTTTCTAAGCATGGCATACCAGAGCATGTTACTTCTGACAGAAGTTATGAGTTTGTCTACACTTCTTCCACTCACTTGGCAAGGCTCTCAATATGCACCTGCACTTCACTTCCAGTTATCATCAAGAACATGACAGACAGACAGAACAAACTAATCAGATGCTCAAACAACACATTTGAGTATACTGCAACTATGTCAAGACTCGTTCCCAAAGGTGAATAGGAACTAGAGGACATAGGTTATGATAGTGCCACATCGGAAAATGTCAGAAGTAATGTCAGAAAGAGTTCTGACCATAACACTACAGATAAGAACTGTTGGCTTCAGCTTATGTGCTGCACCCTTCCAGTTGTTGTGAGTTCTAACTTAAACGTGGTCCACACATCAGAAGATAGTACTGCAGGTTTGGAAAGTTGCCAGAGACAACTTAGGGGTTTGACAACTAGAGACAAAGTCTAGTGTTGAGAGCAAGATAAGGCTAGTCAATGTAAGTTAACTAGAAGGGAAGTCAGAAGGAAGTCAGAGGTCAGAAAGCAAAGAGACTTAGAATTTAGTCAGAAGACTAGGTGGGATCTTAGTCGATATTCAAATTGCATATACAGGACCAGAACTAGCTACTTAAATATGTGGATAGTTAATTGTATAACTAATCAGGGAAAGGTAACTAGTAATGACAGAGTCATAATAAGACAAAGTATCATAATAGGTATCAGAAGCCATATCTCAGAGTCAGACAGGATATCAGAAGGTACATAAAAGAAATATTGTTCTGATAGGAATCAAGGTATTGTTAGTCATGGAAATGGTAATGAGGTGAATGAGAAACGGGGTATTGTGGTTATTGGAAATATTGGAAAAGGGTCAGAGAGTAACAGAAAGGTATCAGAAGTGTAGTCTGGGTTTCGGTATATAACAGTATTCCCCCCTTAAGGCCGAGCCATCGAGGCCTTTAAAGTTTCAGAGATAGTCATAGATCTCAGAGTTAAATTGTGTGGTGTTGGTATAAGAGTTGGGAGTTAGAATATGGAGATTTTCATCACCCAATAGCATCCATATTGCCATCGTTGGTAACACCCTCTGCAATACCTTCCACACAATGTTGTCCTCTGCTGAACTTTCCAACACCAAACTCATTGCACAGGAGTTGGCAAAACTCACTACCAGACTCAAAGAATCCAAGAGGCAAGATGCCATGTGGGAGGAGCAGAAGCAGAAGGAGGTGGAAGAACAATGTCAGAAAGAGGAGGAGGCTTGGAAGGCATCAGAAGCTAAGAGCAAAGGTAAGGGGAAGGTGAAGGAGGTTCTTTGGAGCTGAGTGTCACCTTGCTTCCTGTGTCAGAAGAAGAGCTGGGAGTGTGCTCTGCATACTCCAAGGTGAGTTTTCTTCCTTATGATTTTTCTTGCCCATATTGACTTGTTACTAGTGGTAGACAAACTGTGAGCAAGATGTCATGCCACCACTGCGCAGAAAGCAAGCAGAAGTGCTGCATGACAGAAGAGGAATTCAAGAAACTGTCTCAGAGGGTTGGCAGAAAGGAGGAACAGGGTGCAGGGCCATCTCAGAAGTGTGGTCAGATGATGGTGGAGTTGGAAGAGGAGGTGGAGTCAGCAGAGGATTTGCTGAGGAAGAAGAAGGCACATACTATGGGGCCTTCAGAAGATGGTATTAGAAAGGTGGAGATTGAAGGAATTCGAAAGGAGGTGTCAAGGATGGTGGACGTGATTGAGGAGTTGGTGAAGGAGATGAAGAAGGCAAGAACGAGCTTGGATGGGGCAATCAGGATGCTTGCACACGTGCTCGTGGAGGGTTGGAAGGCGGAGATCAGGTTGCATGCATGCCTTATTTGGGCAGTCACGGGTATCAACCCAACTGACTGGTGGCAGCAACTGCCACTGGTAGTCACAACAGAATGCTCGGAATCGAGCTATATGCCATCAGAGAGGTTGGAGAGTCCAGAAGCAGTGGAGACAGATGCAGAGGGAGAGGAAGTAGAGATAGGAGAAAAGTCGGAAAAGGTGTCAGAAACAGAGGCAGAAAGATCAGAGGAAATGGAGGTGGATAAAGAAGGGGAAGATGAACAGATGGGTGAAGAGGAAGCTGAGGCCGCCCCTCCTTCCCAAATGCTAAGGGAGTAGTTGGGAAGATGTCAGAAGTGATATTGGAATTGGCAGAAAAAGTTTTTGTTTGTATATAGTAATTTTCTTGATAATTGTTTCTTGGGTCTTGGAATAGTGTGAATAAGTATAACAAAAAAGAATCAAAGTGAATGTAATGGTCCAGGCTTGTTCAGATATGATGTGTGAAAGTCGGAGACAAGTTCTGCAGCATGATCTAACTCAGAAGCCGGATGCCAAGAGAATTCTTTGTTGGTGTTTTCAATACCAAGTTCGATGGTTAGGTTACTTCAATACCAAGTTTGATGGTTAGGTTATGAAGTTTACAGACTTGTTGCCTGTCTATCTTGGAGTCAACTATTTCAGCTATTTTGTATTTGGGTTCACTGTTGATGTGAACAGGTGGCAGAGGCGTTTCCGAGCGATTCGGAATGGTGTTTGGTGTTGCAGGTTCGAGCATAGATACATGAAATACTGGATGGACCATTTGCATGTTGTCAGGTAGCCAGAGAGTAAATGAATGAGAACCAGCCTGAGTAATGATTTTGTAGGGACCAAGGTGTTTTTCCAAGAGTTTCTTGGATGGCTGAGTAGTTCGGAAGAATTGTGCTCTGACAAAAACCTTTTGTCTGACTTGGAAGGTTGGAGGAGGTTTCTGACGTGTGTCAGCAGGTCCTTGATAGCATTGCTGAGCTTCAGCCATTTCGGTTCTAAGCATTTGTTGTATGTTGTCAAGATTCATGATGAATTCACAAGCTCAGATGGAAGCAAGGTCTCATTCAGGATGAATAGCCAGTTTCAGGTTGTAGCCTTTATTGGCAAAAAAAGGAGAAACACCAGTTGTAGCAGACAGAGCATTATTGTAGGCAAACTCTGCAAGTGGAAGAAGTTCCGACCAATTATCCTGTTGATAATTGCAATAGACACAAATGTATTGTTCTAGTGTTTGATTAGTTTGTTTGGTCTGACCATCACCTTCTGGGTGGTAACTGGAAGTAAAGTGTAGGCACATGTCAGGTGCTTTTCCGAGGGATCGGAAGAAGTGGGAAACAAACTCAGAACTGCAGTCAGAAGTAACGTGCTTGGGGACACCATGCTCAGAGAAAACATTGATGACAAAGAGTTGCACTAGCTCTGCTGAAGTGACTGTGTCATGTGTTGGACAGAAAAGAGCCTGTTTAGTGAGTTGGTCAACAATCACCAGTATTGCATCATAGCCAGAAGACAGGGGCAGTTTCTCAATGAAATCCATAGAGATGGAATTCCATGGAAGTTCTGGAATTGGAAGCTGCTTGAGGAGCCTGTAAGGCTTGTGACACTGAGGCTTAGAGTGCATACAAGTAATGCAAGATTTGCAGTAGTTCTTGACATAATCTTGGAGACCAGGCCAAGTATACTCGAGTCAGATGAGTTCCAAAGTCTTGTTTTGCCCTAAATGTCCAGAAAGAATGTGATCATGTTTGTACTGAAGAACACAAAGTCATAAGTTGTTAGAATCAGGGACATAAATTCTGTTGTTGAGTTGTAGGAAACCACTGGGGTCAATGGTCCAGCGGCCTTCAGGAGCAGAAAGATGATTGGAAGCTATCAGATCAGAAGCTAGAGCAGAAAGGATGTTGCTGTGAAGTGTTTTGACATCCATAATAACCAATGTGCATAATACTGGAACAAAGAGTTTGGTAGCTTGGAGAGATGATTTGAGTTGTTCTTGTGAAAATACTGGTCTGAAGTTATGTGGATTGACTGCTGCATAGTCGTTATTCCCCCCTTTAGGGTAGACATCCCATCGTCTAGTCAAAGCATTGGGCTTTGTTCCAAGATGTCCAGGTTGGAAGCATATCACGAGATTGAATTGTGAAAGATACTCTGACCATCTAGCTTGCTGGCGAGTAAGTACCTTGGTAGTAGAAAAGTATTCCAAATTCTTGTGATCGGTTACGACATTGATTGGAAGTTTGGAGCCTTCAAGGTAATGGCACCAGATGCAGAACACTTCAAAAATTACAAGCAATTCCTTGTCGTGGGTATCATAGTTGAGCTCAGAGATGGAAAACATTTGGGAGTGGAAAGCAACTGGGTGAATTTCACCATTGGAAGTAACAATGGAGAGTATAGCAGCGAGAGCATAGTCAGAAGCATCGGTTTCAATAATGATTTGTGAATCTGGGAGCCAGTGAGTAAGAATAGGAGCTGTAGTAAAGGCTTTCTTAAGTGTATTGAAAGCAGTGCAACAGTCATTGGAGAAATCCCATCAGACGCCTTTCTGAGTGAGTTGGGTGAGCAGAACAGTGATGTCAGAATACCCAAAAATGAACCAGTGATAGAAGTTAGCGAATCCAAGGAAAGACTGTATGTCTTTCACTTTCTGTGGTTCAGGCCAGTCCTGAATAATATTGACTTTGTCCTGGGACATTGTAAGACCTTCAGGCGATAGGATGTAGCCTAAGTATTCCACATGATTTGAATGGAATTCACATTTGTCAGCTTGGGCATAGAGACCATGTTGTCAGAGGTGTTTAAGGACTTCTCAGACATGTTTCCAGTGTTGTGAAATGTTGTTGGAGTAAATAAGAATGTCGTCAAGATAGACAGTAATGCAAACATCTAATAGATCTTGAAATATGTCATTCATGAAATGCTGGAAAGTGGCTGGGGCATTGATAAGACCAAATGGCATAACAAGCCATTTGAAGGAGCCATAGCAAGTTTGGAAGGCTGTCTTCCACTCATCACCTTCCGCTATGCAGACAAGATGATAAGCATGTTGGAGATCTATTTTGGTGTAGATGCGAGCTTTCTGAGGACTATTGAAGAGGTCAGAAATTAAGGGAAGTGGGTAACAATCCTTCTTTCTGATTGAGAGAGAGAGTAGACTGTACTGAGAGGGGGCAAAGAGCCTTCCTTGAGGTTGATCTTCAAGTTGTAAGGGCGATGTGGAGCAAGAGTGTCAGCTACGTCGGAGAAATCATGATATTCTTATGGAATGGACAATAAGTCCACCGGGGTCTCAGAAGCATAAGCAGAGAGCCCAGAAACTGAAGGTTGTGAAAATTGAATTTGGAAGCTTTGAGAACCCTCTAGATGACATGCACGCATAAAAGCAGCTGCATTAATCAGAGAGATCTGTGGAGCTTTCCGAGATTTGGAAGCAGATGGAGGTTCCACTGGTATCAGAAAGTACTTGGGCACATTGAAGGTGCAAGCAGTCAATGTCAGAGTCGGATCAGTCTCAAGCATGGGGGTTCAGAAAGCAAGATGACTCAATGAACAATCAATCAACAGATTGTAATAGGCGAGCCATGTATATCCAAGAACCAACAAACAAGAGGA
This sequence comes from Nidula microcarpa, assembly GCA_036937055.1. NCBI lineage: Eukaryota > Fungi > Basidiomycota > Agaricomycetes > Agaricales > Nidulariaceae > Nidula > Nidula microcarpa. Next base: position 1,550 of record JASFDD010000552.1, on the reverse strand, counting down.
ATCGAGTGGGGTCACATAACATTCAATAGTCATGCATTCACCAGTGGGGAATCAGACAGGAAGATGTACTACCTCAGTGATATAAGTATTTGAGGAGCCATCAAAAAGTTTCAGTTCAACCAGAGGTATAGTAGTAGTTTGTAGAGTGTTTTTTCAAGCAAGTTTAGTATTGATGAAGCTATGAGAGGAGCCAGAGTCCACAGGTGTTCAGAGAAGAAATTGAGAGTCAGAAATATCAGAAGACATGAGCTGTAATATGAGAGAATTTGGATCGTAAAGAGTGGATGCATTGATCCTGAACTCCTTAGGTGCACAGGTGAGTTCAACGCAGTCCTCAGTCTGTGCAGAGCACTGAGGACTGCTCTCTATTTTTCTGAGCTCTTAGAGCCGGAAGAAGAGGCTTCCTTATTCTTGTCAGAAACAGTAGCCATGTGAGCCTTAGCCTTAGTGGCGGAAGCAGCGGCCTTGTTACAGTCCTTAGCCATGTGTCCAGATCCTCCACAGAACATGCAGATATTATTGTCAAAACAGCATTGGCACTCCTGAGAGGTCAACTTTCTGTCTTTACTGAGTTTGTCAGAAAGGTCTGGCTTTTTCAGAGCAGGTTTGGATGAGGACAAAGTCAAGGAGTTGTTGTTTGAGGATTTGTTGTTGCTGGTATTGTTGTTTGAGGGTTTAGACAAATTGGACTGCTGCTGGTTGTTATTACCAGAAGACTTCTTGCCCTTGTCAGAAGACTTTTCCGATTTGGTGGAAGCATTGTCAGCGCGGGATTTCTCATGCTGTTGCTCCCAGTACCGGGCCTTGATAGTCTGTGCAATCTCCTTCATCTCGATAAGCAGGGTAGGTTTTCCAGTCTGGGACATAATATCCTTAATATGACCTGGAAGTCCTTTGTAATAGTGGTGACAGAGAGCACTGGCATCCCAAGGGGTCTTAACTGCTAGACAGTTCAACTCAACATTGTATTTGAGAATGTGCTGGTTATCATGCATGCAGAGATTGTCAAGCTCTTCTTCTGCGTCTCCTGCTGGATCAATAGTACCAAAATTTTGCTTGAGCAAACTGACAAAGTCTAGCCAGTTGTCAGTGAGGTTGTCGGAAACTATAGAAGGCTCAAACCAATCAAGGGCTGTCCCTTGAAGGTAAGATAGAGTGAAATTGATCTTGGCAAAATTGTTGGAATAAAGGTTCCGATTGTTATGGAAGTAAATTGCACACTGTAAAAGGAATGGGGCAAGCTTCTTTGGGTTGGAACCATCATAAGTGTTGGGTTCCTTTGCCTTAGGCTTGTCAGATCTCAAGGCGTCTTTCTGACAAATGGATCTAGAGAGTTGTCCAAGTATGCAAACTAGGTCAGGGTTGTTGTCGGGAATTTTGTCAGAAGAGGGGTAGTCATCCCCATCATCTGGATCTTCAGGATAGCCACCTGGGCCACCTGGATTTCTGTCATCGCCATCAGGGTTTCTGTCATCATTGCCAGGCAGACCTGGTTCACCACCAGGTGGACCAGAAGGATTTCCCTGGGGCTGAGAGTGCAAAGTCTGACT
>JASFDD010000551.1:0-13250 GCA_036937055.1 Nidula microcarpa | reverse complement strand
GTTTGAAACATTTTATAACTCCGCAGAGACTTTGGCTTCAGAGTGCCGACTAACCATTGAAATACTTACAAGTCAGAATCTGAATATCTCTGCATGAAGACAGGTGTGGCGTGGTGGATTCCAACAAACCGGGTTCCTCTAGTAGCCAAAAGACGAAGGCGTGTGAGCAATCAAGCGTCATTGGCAAGGCAAACCCCAGTGCTTGTTGTACAAGCATGTGCATGCTTGAACTGAAGCACATGCAAGCAGAAATTAAAAATACCCTGCCGGTCGATAAAATGAAGACAGCTGTGAAGGATCAATGGTTCTATGAGGATGATGAGACACAGGGCATGTCAAAATAAGTAGTACTAAAGTTTGCGATACCAAGCGCTTAAATGTCATCTGAAATATGACTCATATTATTTTTTGTGAAGATAGCAGTCTGAGTACTCAAATGATATTTTCAATCATTTCTACAACGAGACCACTGAGCGGCATACCGGCAGGAAGAAATTCGGCATAAGACGGCACTGACACATCCCACTAACAGAAAATGACCATCCTACTAACGAAGAAATTTATCCCACTATTGATTATTCCTATCCCACTAATGGACGTTCCATCCCACTATCTCTTCGACAGGCCCTAATCCCATTCCCACTCTTTTCGTTGTCACTCCAGAAATCGACAGGCAGGTCTTACTAAAATCGCATTTTTCGGGCTCTGTATCTCAGATACCTGCCTGTCAATTTCTGCCATTTAAAATATATGGTCTTCTTATTATTTGGAACTAATTCCTCAAATATTTTCAGATTTTTTTGATGTCTCCCTGGGGACATGAAAATCATACTTTTTGGTATTCTCTATCTCTAAGATGCATATTTCAACATTTTGTAATTTTTAATACATGGACCACAACATAAGAAGATACACTACAAGTATAAAGTTACAGAATGAGATTTGAGTGAGTAGTTATTGAGATTCATGTCTGTGAACACCTGTGTAATACTTTTAATTGCCACTTTAGCTATGGGAAACAACAACCAATCAGGGACAGCAGGTTCGTATTGGTCACTTGATATCATTAGGTAAGGGTAGCTAACTCTTCATTAGGAAGGTAGCTAACTCTATACTCGGAAGGTAGCTATGTTTATGTAAGGCTACCTACAAGCAGGGTTACATAAGGTAGCTAACTCTATATTTGGAGTTAGCTACCCACAAATATGGGAGCCCCGCCGCCGAGATTACGCACCGAAGACTCGAGCCCACACTGTTATATCTGCCTAGCAAAATTTGGTTTCTAGATATTCGAATAAGTGTGGTTATTATATGTGTATGTTAGTAAGGAATGGACGGTCGTTAATATAACATGAAGCTGATGAAGCAAGGGCGTGGTAGGACTAAAAAAAATAGACCCGGGGTTGGTAAGCCAACTTTGGCTGGACTAACTTACATATTCAGGGACGCGTCCAAATATAGTAATATGACATCATTTGCGAACACACTTTCCTCCCCGCGATGGACCAGATGCTTCACAGGCCTCACAAACCCAATTTCGAGGTAGCTGTATCTCGCCTGTGCATATGGTATGATACTGTGCCAAAATGTGGGTGGTTAACATTCATCAACCCAGCCACAACATCGATGTACTTACCCATTGAGTCTTGCAGGTTGTTCGCTTGCATTTAACCACACCCTCTCTTGACGGATCAACCACCGACCCGCAAAGGCACACGTTCAAGCTCAGTTCATCGATGAACCGACCCCCTCCTTTCTTGCATGTAGACTGCCCTGCCGTCTCAACAATTTCGGATTCGATTTCGCCTGTTGCGCGATTTGTGGAGCTAGAATCTTCGGCTTCGATGGTGGACTCTATTGTTGCGGCTGGTGCAGGCGTTCCGAATCTCTGTGGAGTCTGTCTATTGCTGGCTCTGGCTGTTAATTTCAGGAGAGTTACAGATAACCCTGATTTCTTGTTCTTCAGCTGTAGTTGAGTGGACAGAGTGGATAGATGCCATGGCTCCATCATTCAGCGATATGCTAACATCAGGAACAGGATCCACAGCATGTACAACTGTAGTGCTCGTAACTGCAGCATCTTGGGTACTTGAGCCTGCAGCACATTTCAGTGAGAAGAAGAGTATTGAAACTAAAGGTGTACTTACTTTTCTTCAAGGACACTCATTAGATATGATAACTGGCTCTCAAACGGTCCTTCATCCACCCTCCACTCCACAACAAAGTACTTCACAAAGTCAGCAAGTCCATTAAGTCACAGTCTTCCTCGTCGGATGATCTCATCTATATTCCCTTTCACGGCCCACCTCAATACCGACTTCAAGGTCTCATTGAGTACTACTTCCCATAGTTCGCTGCTAGCCAAGCTCAGATCGTCAAATTCACATGTATTTCTTCCAAAGATGGCGAGCTTATCATGTGTTGATGCTTCTAGAATGCTTTCTGGTAATTTTTGGTCAGGTATTGGAACCTCGCAAGAAAACCGCTGATAACTAACTGCGAGGCAGGTTTTGACAGAGGTACTGCTTCGTCATGCTTAGTGGTAGCTGAAATGACTGTTCCACTGTCTGAGACTTGCTCTGGGGCTAATTTATGGCTGTGTATTGGTGCTAGATCGCTGACTGTTGAGGGGACATTGAAGCTTTCAGCTTCTTGAAGAAGTTGAGTAGTGACCCATTCTTCTTTTTCTTCTGATTCTGAAGCTCTTCTTTAGCTTGCTTTGCTTTATTTTCCTGGCAGATTTTCTTTCTGCAATGACATTTTCAAGATTCACAAGCCCAACTGTACTGTAGTGTATGCATGCCAGGCAATCTCGACATATGGCATATCCCTCTGCATCAAGGACACCCAGTGGTGTCATGGTATTCTAGACTGGACATCAACAGCAGTCAATCTTATAATTCCCAAGCAAAGACATACCTCTTGAGTAGTCCCAGTGGTTTCCATTTGGTCAAGAATTATGTAGTATGAAGTGTGCAGAGAGGCCTTGATTGTGATCATTGATCAATGACTCTGAACTTGCCCCACCACTGATTATTAAATTTCTATTTGGTTTTCTATGTCTACTTACCACCTCTTTGAGCTCTACTACTGAAAATACAACCTATATATGCTTTAACATGTTCTAGATGCCTCAAATCCATGTTCTGAGGGCAAGTTCTGGAGGTGTCCAAAAAGAATTTCATGGTCTGCAGCTGGACTAACTAACTAGCTGCCAGTCTGACATTCTAATTCCAGAAGCCCCTTGTGCTAGATGTTAAAAAGATCAGAAGCTTCCATTGCTTTCATTGAAGGATTCGCAGAAAAAGGAAACACATATTGTGTGTCTCCTCCAATCAGTCAGCTTGGAAGTAATGTAGCTCCGAAGTTAACAAGAATTAGTAAAAATAGAGGGAACGAAATGGGAATAAAAAAATACTAGTGTATAAATCCTTATTGCATTGGCCGACGTACGTCTCGAACCTGCAATCTCTTGATTTCGATATGCAACGTTCGGTTGAACGGTCGATCGTAGTCAGACGTGATGCCATTTCACCAGTTGGCCATGTGCTGGAGGATACTGCTAGAAGATATATTAGAAGATTGGATAAACTGTTGAGCCACAGAGGTAGCGGAAATTCTAGAGTTATCTTCGGGAGACAATTTTTTAAATTCTAAAGCAGAGAAATATTAAGGGTCAGAATGCAAAGTTTCAAAGTAAGTGGTCTTGGTCAACATTGGGTCGACCGTTCCCGTGCCACTGCAGGAATTCCCACGGGGCGACGTGACAGCACGTACCGCGTACGCATAACGTCGGGCAATGGTCGCCACGTCAGGCTCTAATTCAGCCCTAGAACGTTACCTGGAATTGCTTATCTTCTTCTATGATCTTCCCCGTACCACTTCAATCTTAAGATAGAAAAGAAATCAAATTTCGATCACCAGGAGCTTCCTCACGAATGTGGTCCGAAATCCACGTACTGCGCGCGGGACGGGTGCCACTCTCGTTCAGCCTTTTACGGTCACGGTGGCAAGAAGTCCCTCACATCCACCACCACGGTGTGTATGACGCATATTTTGCAGGTCCTCCTCATCGTATTCCCCATTTTGGACCCTTCTTCCACATACACGACTCTTTCCTCTTGGCAGGCACAGTTCTTCGCCGCTGCTTCTCCTATGCTAGCACTGTTCTATTCGAGCATTCGTCGGGCTGCATTGTCCTAGTTTTCTAGTAAGGCTCCAGCCTAGTCCGTCTTCGGACTTCTCTGCCGGCTTGGGAAGGAAGTCGGTCATGGTGCCGTCTGCTAGCGCTAAGATGATTGACACCCATATCGCCAACACCATCTGCGCAGCCCCAGCGTCCAGCACTCAGCCTGTAGAGTGATCGACGCCCAAGCACAAGCACAAGTCGGCCATCGCTCGCACTTCGAGCGCTGGCCAGGAGGGTTTCGGTGTAGACTGACGAACAGAGTGAGCCTGAATTGAGAGCTTTTGTGCATATAGGTGTCGCGTGCCTCCAGCATACTGTAGATCCCTATCCCGCTTCCTCTTCACCTCGCCTCTACGCTTAACGTCTTCTGCGGTCCCCAGATCGCCAATGCGCGTCGCGCTCACTTTCATCCAACCCGTTGCGCTCTTGCTTCGTGCGTCATTGCCTCTACCATTTCTTCTACACGAGCTATGTCCCTGCAGCGCACAGTACCCGCAGTCTTCAGGCCTCGCCTGGCCATGCCATTCGACTCTCAGTGAGGCCAACCACCAGTACATCATGCTCGTAGGCTGCGTCTATCAAATTAGACTGGCACACCGGATACTGTACCGCTAGACGAACAACGAGAAACGGGATAGGGAATGCGGAGCCGAAATAGCAGGAAGCTCGTGAAAAGTACGCCCAGGAGCGGCCAATCGGGAAAGAGGACGTCGACCTAGAGATCAAAAGACGGTGGATGCTGAGGAGTTTGTGACCCGCTTCCAGATGGAGGGAAATATCGAGATCTATTAGAGGAGGTTGAGGAGGCTGAGGTCGAGGAATTGGAGATCGCGTCGATATCGACTTGGATAGTGTTAGGGCTGGGTAGAGCATATCAAAAACGATAGCGGGTCAGGAGGGGTCAATGAAGCAAAAAGGTGGGCAACTCTTTAGTGTTCTGATTCATTAAGTTCACGAAGAGCTGTTCATACAGATTTCCCATGTTCCCATTCAAGGCCCTGGTGCTCGCCAACACGTTCATGAGAAAGCCTCTCATCGCCTGGATCTTTACACGAAGGGTGCACGTACATGTCGCCATAGACGATCTGGAACTTTTCCCTGCGTGACGGAGGGTCCCTCACGTAAGTTCGTGCGCTCCACCTCAATCTGCTCAGCTGTGAGTCTCGGGCGGGTGAGAAGTGCGGAAAAGTTGCAGCCCTCCTCTCAGCCCAGACCCGCTTTCCCTAATTGCTTAGAGTGGCAAGCCCTGAAATACAGCAGCAAACTGTAGGAAACGATTCAACCTAGCGGCAAGTGCCTTTTCTGTACTCCTCCTTCCTTTCGTGCGTGTCGCCCCTTCCAAGTCTCTCCCGATCATCGACAACTCCAGCTTGTACCACCCAGCATCTCATTCCTTCTAGCTGCAGACGCTCTTGTCCTCTCTCCTCAATCACGTTGATTATCAATCATCCGCTTTAGCAGCGCGCGCATCAGCTCATCGGAGAAGCAGCAGCAATCTACGGGAAAGTGGGATAACAGCAACAAGGGATGGAACTATGTGCACGAGGGTGTCACTACTAATGAGCAGTGCAGATACATTAGTACTAGACTTTGAACACAGGCTATGATTCCGCTTCACGCCCTGGCTCTCCTTCGTTCATCCGTTCTTCGTCGAAATCCACCTTCGTTGCTTAGTTGGCATCTTTGATGCGTCCCAAGTGCCTCCGACGGGGGAATCCACCACTGCGTAGGCTTCTAACTTCTGTCATCTACCTCCCATACCCCCCGCTTCATTTTCCCAGGTGTCAGAAGAAGCTGCTACATAGTGAGTTGGCTATCGTACAGTATGCGCCGACGTTTGTATCTGCGGCTACGGCACCGACGTCGTCCTGGGTTATGTACTAACATACGGGACGAGGAAACCTACGCTCTCGAAGTGCCCTCGTTCATCTGTCTCCCCTCTCTCGTTTTGTCTCATCTTCGTCTACACGGTGATAGTCGTAGCGCTACTTATGGCCGTCATCGCAATGATGTCATTGTTGTGACGATCTGTCATCATGTCAGACTTTCTCGTGAACTTCAGCGCGACGGTCCATTTGATGGAAGGGAACGACGGGCAAACGTCGTTCTGGCATATCATGACATATCTGGATGGACTGCTGCTTCACAGCGGGCGCTCAAGCTCCTGGATACCACTCCTAGCATAAATAGTACCCCACAATGCGAGTCCTATTGCGTGTTCTTTTCGAGACGCATATGCACGAACATATTCAATAAATTTGTGTACTTGAATCGCTCGAACGGGCATCTCTTGCTAGGATCAGAACGTTTTCTCTTCAGAATCGCCTACTGAGTAGATGCGAATCAAACCTACATCGCCAGACAGACATGCTCCGTCTATCAAGGAGAAGTACTCATCGACTTTATCGTAAGACAGTAAATATCGTGCATATTTCCTTGCAAACACCCGTCCCCAAGCATTGAAAGTACACTGTAGTAGTTACCAATGCAGGCGCATGCGGATGCAGAGCGTGTTTTGTCTTTGATAGTTCTCAGCAGCTTTATTTTGCATAGAAGATCATGATTGGAAGCTTCGGACGTTGGTGAGTCCAACCATTTTATGAGCACGTACGTTATTTAAATAACGATGTCCAATGTTTCCATCAACTGAAGAAAGATGATCAATGTCGTGTCATACACTGTCGGAAGACGCAGCAAAATCCTGTTAGCAGGATACTTCTGTCAGTTCTGACTCTGAATCTCTCTTTTAAGTTGCGGTGTGGCTCTGTCTGTCTATACTCTTAACATGACATGTGCATCCTGCGAGGGCGCCCACTTCTAAATGCAGGCAGATTTATATGATTATGCGACCAGTAACGCATGTACCCATGGGAAGAATTGTTGGGGTCCTACTGCTTCGAGTCTTCGGCAACTTGTTGATCACTATGAATACAAAGTCTGTTCCATCCATCTGAACCCGTTTCGGAACATTCTTTCTCCCTCCACGGCATCTGCGGTGCAGGTTCCACAGAGGACGCAGCTAAATTCTTCGTTACATTCTTTCGCTCCTTACTGTTAGACCACACTCTCTTAGCACTTAGCATCAACACCCGGTAAGTTTATCCTATAGTGCATTGCGCCATATCTTTCTTATGGTGCAAATTTACAGTGCCAACGTCATTGAAGGCTGGGCCAATTGGATCATTTGCCTGGTAGATTAGAATGCGTGAGTTTTTGCGTCGAACATTGTCATTTTATTGCACAATTTCCGAACACTCTTCCCCTAGCTATAACCCCCGTTCAGCGCGAAGTTAATGGAAGCATGTCCTCATCTATCATATTTCTCGTCCAGAGTAATTGTGAATTTCTTTACATGCATTGTGATTCTAATTCTTACCCTGCCATTCATGTAGCCGATACTACTTCCATTGGAAACGCTCCTGAAGGATCTACTTCTGCCGCCATAACGCGTGCCACGAGCAGAGCTATATCAAGCACATCTATTGCTATTCCATCAGTGGCTACGCCTCCTATACGCGCAGTGAAAGATGCCGCAAGTGGGAACATTGCGCAGTAGGTTTATCTTAACGTTCACCATCAAATTGACATTGAAAAATGATATCTAATTTGCAAAGGACCGACACCACCGTCGTATCAAGGTCATCCTTTGCTATCGCGTCAGCGGCTACACCCCCTGTACGCGTAGTCAAAAATGCCGCAAACGGGAATTCTGCGCAGTAGGTTATTTTCAATTTCATTATAATGTTAACGCTAATTAATAATATCCAATTTGCGAAGGAATCCTGATCCCACTTCCCTGATATCCAATACTTCGAAAGCATCTACAATTTCCCCTACAGAAGGCACCTCGAGTAGCACTCTTTCTTCCGAAATACTGTCTAGCTCCGCAGCCTCCACTACATCTGCCGCATCCAGTAGTTCTGGCCCATCCGCTACCATGAGTAATTTAACTGTATCAACGAGCTCCAGTGTTTCAACTGCGCCCACTACCATCGGGACTGCCAGTATACCCGTTGCTCCCGATACCGGGATCACGAGTCCATCCGTTAGCTCTGATGCTGCTTCCAGTACAGCTTCCAGCTTTACCAGCACGAGTGTATCAGTCGGCTCAGATGTTTCAAGCCCGCCTCTCCTCAGTATTCCGAGCACTTCTACGCTCGCTGGTGATTCTAGGAGCTCTAATACCGTCAGCGCGGTTAGGACGTCTGTTATCACAGCCAGTTCTGCAGCGAAAACCGAAAATGTTCCTGTGGAAGCCATAGTCGGAGGTACTGTGGCAGGGGTTGCTATTGTCCTCTTTGCTCTCATATTCCTCCTCTGTCGCCAAAAACGGCGACGAACTTGGAGAACACTCGCCGATCTCGAGGAGAGCCCCAGAGAAACACAGTATGCTCCTCCACTTCGTACGGAACGTGGGGGAATCAGTGGTCCTCCAGGACATGCCATTGCCCCTTCTCTCACTGGTACCAGCGACAAGATGTCTCAGGACCTACTTACTGGACTTGCCATGGCCGAGATCCAGTATCAAGACGAGAAGAAAGGCTCACCTGTAGTCCTGGAAGTTTCGTCTGAACGAGAGGCGCAACTGCACCTTCAGAGAGCTCGTCTGCACCTGGAAATGGCAGGCCTCGGAACTAGAGGACGATCTTCCCCAGCAGCGCCAAAGCCATTCATGGAGCACACCGGGAGATTCCAGGTAGTTAATCTATCGGACGCGAATGAAGCACCGCCAGAATATAGACCCAGGGCTATACCGCTAGGACCAAGCTTGAAGACATAAGTAATTTAAATGTTTAATGGCTAGGGAGATCAAGAGAGTCTGACATTTATTAATGCTGGAGAGGTGTAGGAACACACCAGTCACGATTTTCACAGCACACTCCACTTTTGTTACTGTACCGTATTAAATTATGACTTAACGTCACCGCATGATCCGTGTGCACTGAGTTTTTGGAACAATCTGCGTTTTTCAACATAAAAATGTAGCATGTACTCTGTCTCACTACTTATTGGCATTAAAACATCAGAATGTTGACATAAATAACCACTAAAGAAAGATAATCTAAAATGCACAAAGTGCTTTTAAGTAGACAGTAGAGTGAGATCATATCGATATCTTGATGCTCCCCGGGGCATTTTTGACAGCTCATCGCCCAATCTGTAGCACTTTAGCTTACATGCCTTCCGCGAGAGCCGATGTCTTGTAGTAGCTAATACTAAGCTTCCAGATCAGTATATAGAGTCTCACGGAGTTGCGAACCGCAAGTTTTGAGCAAGGTAAAACTTTAAACTACTTATCCATATGGTGCACGTCACGTAGTCCCTGCTATATTGTGACAGTGGCCAATTTTTGGACAGTGAGCAACGCTAGCTATACGCCCAATGAACCATAATTTTTCCCACTGCCTGAGCAGTAATGGAGAGAGAAAACCATATTAAAAATTTCGGAGATGCCATGAATGGGTGCTTATCACCCGTGCCTTGGTGCGAAAGCATTCCTAACTCACATGAATCAGGATAATACACGATGCGTTCCGGAGAGGCTGGTTCGTCAGTTTGACGCCTGACGGAGATTAGATTACATCTGCAGATAAGATATACTGTATATAGAAGGTATTATTTAATGTGGCCAAATCCGAGGCCAAAATCAAAATCTCCTCCAGTTTTAACATTTCGGAAATTTTGTCTTACAGTTTGGCTCCTTATGTGAATTGATGTATTTCTGGAAGAGGAATAAGGTAGCCCATCAAAAATGAAGGGGTAGTTTCTGTGTACAAAAGTAGTGGTGACTAGGTGACGCACACTATAGATTTGTGGTTATCATAATTGTCCATTGGCGCTAATGTTTGTTTCGGAGCAACTAGTTATCCACCATCATTTGTTACACTGAATTTAAAAATTAGATGTAAACATTGAGAGCTTGTCTTTACTTGAAATAAAAATCTCTAAATTAATGAATACTTCCCTTTAGTATGTATTCCAAGTTTCATAAGACTGTGTGGAGAACTGCCTTCACACATCCTAAAACATTAGTGCAACACTAAGTGGTAATTCCCACATTGTAATGTAACAGCCAAAGACCTAAAATTGAAACCATTGGCATTTATTGGATACTCATTTTTTTTTCAAGGATATTTGCAGGATAGTGGTAGTATGGAAACACAATTTCTTTGAAGCAAAGAGACCATGTATTTAGTCAGATTGTGAAATACTGTGCCAGGAAACACACAATAATCCAACTGAGCCAAAAGGCCACTATGACTGGTTACAGTCATAGGTATTCCCAGGCTATATATGCAACTCAATATCACACATTCACCAACCATTGTAATGGTATGTGACACAGATCAAGGGTGTAATATTGATAGTGTAACAAATGACAGTGGATGACTGTAGGCAAGTAGTTCCTGATCTGGGTGCTGAATGCCTGTCTTGATGTCACCCTAAAGCAAGTAACTGCAAGCACCCTGTTTTTGGTTCAAACATTCCCCTTGTCCTAGATGGTGTTTTTGTTCTTGTCCTAAGTCCCTCTGTATACCTGTGCCTGTGAGCCATGTTAGGTATTGGAAATTGAGGTTGCACAGTGAATAAGAGAATGAACTGATTGATTATTAGACCTCCTACAGAGGCACTTTTATACTACTCTACAATGTATCTAGTATTTTTCTACAAGTAACAAGTAACTAATTCCTAATCCAATTACTTAGCATCTTAGTCAGCCTGAAGACTTTCCTGATGACTAGAATGTTCCAGATGCGATCCCAACATTAGGATCACCCTGTCAGCATTGTGTTCAGGCTTCAATGGGAGATGCAAGTCAACTCATGTTCATTCTTTCAGTTGAAGGTGCCCCTTCCTACTGCAGTTTTTCTACATAGTGGAGAGTGGCAGATGTTAAAATAAACAACATGCTCTTGACAACATCAGAGACAGTTTGGCTTCAAGGGGTAGGGTGAGGGCAAATGTTCAGTACATACCAGAGTTGCAGACTACCTATATACTGTAGGAATGGTGAAACAAATATAAAATGCAGTTAACTATAGAAAAGTCACAAAAATGTAAACTAAAAGGAAAACAGACATATGCAAAATGCAGTGCATTGTGAAATATTTGCAAACTGGTGTCTAATATTACAACAGTAGGGTGACTAGGAGGATGTTTAAGGTTCATTTTCTCAGTCCTTTTTAACTTTTTGTCTGCCTTTGTTATCTTTTGTTTTTGTTTTTTGGTCTTGGTCTTTTTTTGTTTTGTATTTCATGTAATATCACATAGTCACTCCCCAGGTCTCATTCCCTTGTTTTAATTATGTACCTTTGTGTTTGTTAGAGCAACACTATCAGGATGACAAGGCCATTAACACCAAGCTTGAGCAAAGGAGAGGAGAGGAGAATAAAGGAGTGAGACATCCAATGACTTAAGACATCCTTTGGACAGTGGAACTCCTAAGAGATTGGAGCTGAGGTTAGCTACCATACATGAGGGGTTTTATATACTACTGTCTTTATCTAGAATATTCTACACTATTCTACATGTCCATGAATAATCCAATTACTGGAATATTACAACCTTCTAGAACATTCCATGGGTCAAGTATATTCCAGGGATAAGGTGCACCCTAACAGTGTTTGCCATGCCCTGCTTTGTGTTCCACACTTGTCCAGGTTGTCAGCATTGCTACAATCTCATTGATACATGCTTATATGATTCACATATCTGTGATCATATGTGCACATCCATCTTAGAGGTGTGCTCTTGCTTTATTCTTTTTTTTTTTGTTCCTCCACTCTCCCTTCCTTTGTGCCAAGGACTTCTTGTTAGCCCTGTTTCCTTCTTACTCTTTCATCTCTTCCTCATTTAACTGTTCAGTGCTGTCTACTCTGTGCACATTGTGAGTGGTGGTAGTCATCATCTCCTACCAGGCAAGTGCAAGTGGTTTGGTCTCTGCAGTTATTCATCAGCTTTTTGTGTCCCTGGGCAACAGGTATGTTCCATTCTTTGGCTAGGGTTGGTCATAACTCTGCTCTTGCTCTTTGCCTTCTCTTCAACCTTGAATGGTGTCACTACTCACAGTGTCATATTTCCCACTGATCTTGTGTATTTTGACTCTATATATTTCAAGACTTTTGAATTAAGTACAGCAGCATGCAGAAAATTATCTCTATGTCTCACATAATCAATAATTAGAATCAATTATGTTAATGGAATAAATTGGAATGAATTTTGTTTATCATTCCATTGTCAAGAACTTGTTTCCAGAGGAGCCCTAGAGGTTCCAGTGTCTAACTGGAAAGTAATAACTTGAGAGGTAATGGAAGTGTGGGGACTGGAGATCTCTGGTCTCTCAGGAAACATGTTCCAGAGCTACATCAAGGAGAGGGGTCAGAAGTGGACAGTGGCTTCGGCTTATGTGCTGTGCCCCCTTCATTCCTAACATCCAATTTACAGATGATAATTAGTAGGTTTGATCAGAGGTATGGGGCTACAAACTCAGCTTCCTGACCAGAGATTTATTTGAGAGCAATAATGACAATGAGAGAGGATTTAGAGAACAGAGATGGATGAGGATGTCAGAGGTAGCTTAGCCAGTGAGAATGAAGCTAATAGTAATTAACAAACTGAAGTAACTACAGTACAATCAAGGTGCTAAATACTAGAGGAATGTAACTACCCAGAGTAATACCAAAAAGTACTAAGTCATACTAAGTAAAATGGAGAAGTAAGTGGATCAAACAAAAGAGGGGATATGAGAAGTGATAGTAATAATCAAAGACAAAAACTAAAAGTTAACACAGAGGATACACTGTTAAGATACTAGTGTCTGTGGATAATTCTATTTGGAAACCCCAGTACACATGGGGAACCTCACTGTCTATTGGGAAACCTGCATACCAATGTTGACACTTGGCCGGTCCTCTGGAAGCTTGGAACATCACATGGTATTTAATTCCAAGTGTGTCAAAGTACTTATATGCATGTCACAGTTGTGTCTACAAGCAATCTACAAGCACTGTGTAGTTATAGTAGTTAAATATCATGTCTGTTCTATATTAACATCGGAACC
>JASFDD010000550.1:0-13262 GCA_036937055.1 Nidula microcarpa | reverse complement strand
TGAGTTTACGATCCCCTATCTCTGTCCAACCTCACTAAATAATAATCTGTAAATCGGACGTTAGAAACGAAGGGGGCGCAGCACATAAGCTGAAGCCACCATCCATTCTGATTCTCTCTTCTTCGTAGCGCTAGAACGCGTTCCCGGAGATATCACCAGAGTCTCCGGTCACTTTCCTTTGCCCCTCCCGAGTTATTACTTGCCCGGAAACTCTAGGTCTTACCCGGAAACGAGTCCTTGACAGGGGGAGTGTAAAGTACAGGCCTCTTCCCCCATGTCTTCCTCTATTTCTCTGAGCTTCAGGCATAGGCTGGAGTGATGTAAGATAAGCTAAAAGGTGAGGAGGAAGATGTTGATATTGGTTGCCAAAATTTGGTTACTTATAAACATAGCAACATAAAACTCAAGTTAGAAAAAAGCACATATTTTTCTTAAAAATCTTACAGGTTGTCTGGGTTCTTGCATAATTGGTAAGGGAGCCTATTAAAAATTAGCTGAAATAGTAGGTCTTAGATTAGAAATGAAATACCTGTTTTTTAGCACCTTGTAATGGGACTAATTGAGGTAGATTGTAAAACTGGGCTGCAATTCCAGGAGTAAGATTATACCTATTGCCATCATGCTCAATAGCTACAAATAAATTACCATCAATTGGATGATTATTTGTGAAGGAACACCTAATAAAAGGTTTTGGGTGGTTTTTAGCAGCTGTAATCTGTGGAGTGCATTGAATCTCAGAACTGAGCATAGTCCTATTCTCTCACTCCCTTTGTCTCTCAGCATTGCAATGCCTTTCAGAATTTGAAGGAAGCAGAAATTAGAGTATAAATAGAAGCAATATTGTAAAAAATCCAGCCTCAGCACCCACATGCAGAATATAGCCAGCAGATAGAGAACAATAAAAGATCTATAACAGAAAATATTTCAGGCCAGATCTAATACCAAAGTAAAATTTTGTGAGGGAATAAAAAAAAAAAGAATAGTGACAATATCTCATATATCACAGGATCTGAAGATGATCAGTAAACTGATATGCAATGGAATATTCAGAGAGCAGAAATACACACCTTGGAGAATTTGAGTAAAAATGGAGTAAACAATGCACAGTAATTTATCTTCTAAGGTGACATGGGATAAGAGAAGGCAATAAAAGATTAAATTTTTCAATACAGAACTCACTTTAAAAAGATCAGATTGTGATTGGGAAGATCAGAGAGGAGTAACAGCCAATATAGGCTTAATAAGACCCTGCATAATTAATCAGGAAGCTTTAGGTAGCTTAAATATGTGAAATACCTTTTCACTGCCTCAGTTTAGTGGCAGGGAGCCTTATTACTAATCTATCATGCTTTTGTCACACTCTTCATGCACCTGCTCACATGGGGCCCAACATGCATGAGGGCAAAATTTCATAAGATTTGATTAAAAAACCAACATTGGGCACATTGATTTTTGTTTACATTAACACTTTTAAGCAACTTTTAAACACTTTGGAACAGTGAAAATTCAATTAATGTTGAAATATTAAAATATGTTTATTTGTAAATAGTGTTTAAAAGCATCTATATTTAAACACCATTTAAAAAATACCTTTTAATGATCAAGGAAATATGTCCATGACATGAATCAAACACTTGGCTGCACAGATAACCATCAAAAGGTATCAAAATAAAAACTGAGCAGCAAGCCACAAGGCCTCATAAAGATATCATATTAATATTTCTTTGTACCATCATCTCTTATTGTGACTGAACAATTGTCCACAAAATCTATCCACATGTATATGTTAATAACACTTTTTCCAAGATGAGATAACAACAGATTCTAACATCTGAGTTAATCCTGAACTTCTGGATAAATGGTGCTCTTTTAATTATTGAAATTTAAACATCTCATACATATGTATAAATGCCTTGTGTATACTTAGGTTAACTATCAAATGGTCTGCTATAAAATATGTTCAAGTGGTGTATATCAATATTAAAAGTTAAAAAAAAGCTTAAACACAATCTTTAAAATGGAAATGTGCAATGTTTGCACATATATATAGCCTTATGCAACAAAATTTAGAGTGTGCTGCAGTTAAGTTCCAGTAAGAGCTAACACAATAAATAAATATTTGTGTCATACCTTTGTAAGCCCTTCTAGCTCAGTCATTATCACTGGTTCTCTAATTCTGTGAGATTAATTGTAAACTGTAAATATTTCTAAACATGATTTAAATTTAAGCAATCAACATCAGATTTTTGTTTAAATGAATGCTTTTAAGCAACAATAGGGGCCAGATAATGTGGATTAAAGTATGTTTAATCAAATCTCATGAATTTACTGCATGAGGAGCCGACAAGAGGAAGGGTTTTTGGTGGAATCTGGGTAAAATTCCTAGATATTTTCCAGGAATCCTTGCATAAATTACAGATTCAACAGGCAAATAGCAGCTAAGATTTAGTTAAAGTTCTATTTTTAGAACTTTTCATGCCAACAAATCAGAAATTTTATTCTTTAATTATTAGTGTGGGAAACATATTATCATATCATATGATGCAACATGCTGTTCCAAAAATAGAATGGAGAATAAGTCTATTTTGCTAGAAATGGCTATTAACAGATGCAAATTGACAAAAAGAATTGATAATTGGAAAGTATTTTGTATTTTTCTCACTAAGGAAAATGCTTTACTGTGTACTTTTACTATATATATAGCATCACCCAGCCAGTGGCTTTGATTTAACTCAAAATCTATTTTTAGAAGTTTCCCATACTGACAATTAAGGAATTAACCTCTATATCCTGTCACATTATAATAAAATACCAGTTAAATGGTGACTTTGGCTTACTTTTCTCTGGAATTAGATGGAATTTCATGAAATTCTATTCGTAGAAGAATTTCTCTAACAAATTAGGAATTCAATCACTAATCAAGTCATATTATATTAAAATGGCAGTCATATTAGGACTTTATTATATTCTATAATTTCATAAGATCATTCCTGGTCAAATTCTATTTTTAAAAGGATTCTCACACTAACATACAAGGAATTCAATCTCTCATCAGGTCACATTATATTAAAAAGCAGTCGCATTAGGACTTTATTATATTCCTTAATTTGATGCAATGATTTCTGGTCAGATTCTATTTTTATAAAATTTCCACACTAACAAGGAATCATGTCACTTATCAAAGCACACCCTATTAAAATAACATTTATATTAGAACATACTTTCTTATTTTATGTGACAATTACTTGGAATTACGTGGAGTCTGAGTGGAAAATGACCTTGCTCCATCCAAGTGCTCCTAGTAATTTGCTAGGATTAACTCAGACTATAGTATCTGCTACAGATTTAACCTAAGACTCCTAGGTCTCTGAGCAGACTCTGTCTGGAATAGATGGGGGAGAGTAAAGTACTCCAACAATGATAGAAACTCTGGCAACAGAGACAACATTGTAGCTGGTTGTCTGTCAAGACTTGTTCCCAAAAGTAAATAGGAACTAGAGGATGTAGGTTATCATAACACTACATCAAAAAATGTCAGAAGTGATGTTGGCAGGTTTCCAACTGTATTGCTATGGATAAGAACCATTGGCTTCAGCTTGTGTGCTGTGCCCTTCCAGTCCTCATGAGTTCTAACTTAAATGTGGTCCACACATCAGAAGACAGTACCACAGGGTCAGAAAGTTGTCAGAGACAACTTGGAGGGTTTGACAACTAGAGACTAAGTCTAGTGCCAAGAGCAAGGTAAGACTAGTTGATGTAAGTCAACTAAAGGAAAGTTGGGAAGGAGTTGGAGGTTGGAAAGTGAAAGAGACTTAGAACTTAGTTGGAAGACTAGGTGGGATCTTAGTTGATATTTGGATTGGAGTCTAGGATACAGAACTGAGCTACTTAATAGCAGTATCACTAATTGTATTAGTGAAAGCAGAAATAGCAACACTATAGAAACAAGGAATAATAAGAGTCCTTGACACATAATAAAAGTAGGGGAAGCAGAAGTGGAAACATATCTGAGTGGAAGTGTTCATAGTAATGATATTGTTTAAGTATGAGTCATAGTATCAAGACAATAGTTTGGAGATAAGCAAGAATGGAAACAGGCAGAAATGGTTGGAATCATATCAGAGGATGATGCAGATTGTTGGAAAGTATTGGAAGAAATCATGGATATGACATTTTCAAGAACTTGTTTCTGGATAAGATCTAGGGTTTCCAAGCTAACTCAGTAGGGGCTAAAGATGCTGTTGTCTGGTTCTGAACCTGAAAGAACCAGTTCTGAACTTGAACCAGACCTAGGTTCGGTCCAGGTCTGGTTCAAGTTCTCCTAAAAGGGAGCAGGTCCGGTTCAGGTTAATGAGTATTGATGTTTCATTGAACCTGGTTTGAACCTGTCTGAACTTGTTTGAACTTGAGAGAATTACCATATTTGGAACAAATATATTGTGATTTCTAGCAGAATTTCCGATGATGCTTTTATCAATTTCATTGATTAGGGAGGTGTTGGAGATTGAGAAAGTCCACTTAGAGATACAAATATGCTAGAATATGCTAGAACCCTAGTCTTCAGTATATATGTTGTAGGTTGTTGTAGTGTACACCCCATGGATTTGTAAGTTCATAGGCTAACTGCATCATGTCATCTGCATTATTAAAGTGCTGTTGTCAACTGATTGCCCAATGCTGACACATTTGGCAAACTGCAAATGGTGAAATATGGTACAAATGTGAGTGTTGAGAACTTCAAGCCTGAGAACAGGCAATTTATAATGCTTGACCAGCTTGGTGGCATGTAGCTGACATTGCTCAGGTTGTCATTCAGGCTTCTTCAGCCTCATCCAGCACTTGAATATTCTCATTTCTTTTGTGTAATTACCATATATATCCAAAAAAAAATCGAACCTATTCAGACATGGTTCAAACCTGAATCAAACCTATATTGAACCTAACCTGTACTGAATCCAAGTCCAGTTCATGTTCAGAAAATTTTGAGTATATGGGTCTGATTCAGGTTCAGGTTCACCAGAAAACTGCCCAAACCAGACCTGAACCGGACTTTGGCATCTTTAGTAGGGGCAGGGGAAGTAATCAGAGACTCTAGAGATATCCCTGGAAACACATTATAGCACTATGTCAAAGAGAGGGGTCAAAAGTGGACAGCAGCTTCAGCTTATGTGCTGTGCCTGCTTTATTTCTAATGTCCAACTTACAGTCAATGGATAGCAAAGTTGAACAGAGGTAAGGGATCACAAACTCAGCTTCCTGACCAGAGATTTAGTCAGGAGAAAGCTCCAGAGACCAGAGATATAAGTGAGGGTGATAATGGTGACAAAAAGGGGTTGAGAGAGCAGAAAGTATTGAGGATGTCAGAGGTAGCTTTGCCAGTGAGGATGAACTAGCAATAGTAATTAAGAAACTGAAGAGAAATGGTACAGTTGCAGTACTTAAATACAAGAGGATATAACTACCCAGAGTAATACCAAAATTATACTAAGGCAAAATAAAGCATACTAAGTAAAATGGAGTATTGAGGGGGTCAGAGTAAGAGAATGCGTAAGGCAAGTGATAGTAATAAACTGAGGTATGAATGCAAAGGATTTCTGTAGCAAGACTAGTGTCTGTGGATGAAATGCATGAGTTGAGAAATGGAAATGGACTGGAGTGGACCTGAGTAAGGCAGAGATGAAGCAGAGAGTTGGGAGAGTTGGAAGAGCCTTGGGATTGATGAGAAACTTGATTAGGAGTGTATGGGCAGTCACTGTGACTGGAATATGACAGTATTTCCCCCTTAGTGATGAACCCATGAGTTGCTTAGGGATTGCTGTGGCTGTGGTGTGTGTGCATCAACTGTGATAGAATAATCAATGTTTCAATTTTCATTCAATTTTGAGCATCACCACATGCCAGTGAAACATCCTGAATAGCTGCAAGAATGCCCTCATCCCAATATCAATTGCCCAATGCAAGGCTGCTTTGGAGGAAAAATCACACAAACACAGAGGAGGCAAAATGGCACATAGAAGAATGTCTAAACAAAGAACAGGAGAAAATCACCAAGTTAATGCAACTCCAGGTGGAAGAAGAGCAACTGGCACATGAGGAGGAAGAGCAACAGGCATGCAAGGATGAAGAGTAACATGCATGAAATGAGCAAGAGCAATTGGAGCACAAGGAGGAAGAGCACTATTGTAGAAAGGCACAGATAGCAAGGGAGAAAGCTGAGGTGATTGTAAGGGTAAAGGAGGAGTGTGTGGAACTCATGAAGGCTCTGATGAAGAAGCAGCATGGAGAGGCAGTGATAGAATAGGCAGCAGCACTTGCAAAGGCAAGGTAAGTAAGAGATTATTTCCAAGAGTAACTGGAAAGCTACCAGTGATGACAGAGAGACAAAAACAATAAGCTGTTTGTAGATGTGAGTGAACATTCAGATCACATATTTTGCTTGCTAATTGTCTCTGTAGAGAAAAAGGATGGTAGCCATGCCTCCCAAGATATCAGTGAAGGGTAAGGGCATAATTTGAAGGCCCCTAACCTGCAATGAAACCAGTACTTTACACTCCCCCATGCATTCCTTGTGGATTCCACATGAATTCCTGGGAATTTGAGGAATATCCTCTAGAAACTGCCACAAAAAATGACCAAATATGTTAAAATTCAGTTATAACTGTTTTAATATGATGTGACATGATAAGTGACATGATTCCTTACTTGTGGGTGTGGACATGTTTTAAAAATAGAATTTGAGCAGGAATCATTGCATCAAATTACAGAATATGACAAAGTCCTAATATAATTGCTATTTTGATATGATGCAATTTGATAAGCAAATGAATTCCTTACTTGAGAGTGTGGAAATTTTCTAAAAATAGAATTTTGAGTAAATCATGGCACCTGGTTAGATGAACCTATATATGGTAAAATTATGCTGTCAAACAATTTTCCCATTGAGAAAAATACAAAATACTTTCAAAATATCAACTCTTTTATGATAAAATGGCTACTGTTAAGTTATGTCATAATACATTGGAGAGAACTATTTTCAGCATAGCTGTACATTAAAAGGTGTTACTATTTTATATACCTATGATATGCTCTTCTAAAAATAGGTTATAGATTAAAGAATTTTGCCTCAATTATAGCCACTGCTTAGGTAAACCTATATATTGTAAACTATGTTGTCAAACACTGTCTGGTTGGAAAAAATGCAAAATATTAACTCTTTGTAAAATTGCTCTAATTCATTTAAATCTTAAATTTATTTTCAGAATAACTTATAACAAGTATATAATATATAAATATATTTCAATGTGCAGTTATGCTAAAAATGGACATCTTAAGTGTATAATGACATAATACTCACAAGTAGGAATTATGTGACATATCATGTCACACCATATAAAAGTAACAGTTATATTACCATTTTATATTTGCTCATTTTGTGTGACAGTGTCTAGAGGATATTCCTCAGATACCTAGGAATCCACATGGAAGCCACCTGGATTTCTAGCATTCCTTAGAATCCACCAAAAAATCCACCAGGGATTCATGGGGGAGTGTAAAGATCTCCACTTTTGATAAACAGGATCTAATCTCACAAAATTATAACTTGATGATGTCAATTAAGGCTGTTCTCAATGTATCTTGATAATATTTGGAGCTCCAGTCCACCCAGCTCTGGAACACATTTCTGGAGAGACTAGAGATCTCCAGTCTCCACACTTCCCTTATCTCTCTAATTATTACTTTCTAGTCAAGCACTGGAACCTCTTCTGGAAACAAGTTCTTGACACCACCATCTGATTCTGACTTAGAGCCTGATAAATAGTTAGTTGGATCACCAACTTACTCTGATGACTTCAACTATGAAGCTTCTATACTGATATTGTGGACACTGTTTTTGTGCAGATTATCACCCAGACACTCCACAAAAGATCACAGACAGACAAGTTCTGTTTTTTTAATTTTTCATACATACTGCAGAATAAAATGATGCAATTTTTGCAATTTTCCAGTCTCTTCCTTGTGCACCAAAGATTCATGGTGTACAACCATTTGTAATTATCCATATAGGCCATACCAGTAATGCATCTTTTCCATATATGATTAGCACACAGTGATAACCACATGTAAACTCAACTATGCATTTGACATCTTCAAATACATGTTGCTGTGTGATTCCTGTTGGAAATGAATACATATTTGCATAAACACTTTGCTGCATTAATTAAAAACCTTTGAGCAGCACCAATTTTGTTAATTTTGATGTTAAATGCATTCAAAATCAAGGATGCTGTAGCATTTCCTTTGATAGACAAGGCTTTCTGGTCACTTCCAATGACTATATGAGCAGAATTGAACCCTACACACACCTGATTTCAAAACATAAATAATGCTCACAGAAAAATATTGTAATTTGATACATTAATGACATTGGAGGTACACTCTTCCTTAATAATTTGATATGCAAACTTAATGATAATCTTAGAATTGATCTGAGTCTGAGAACTTTAGACTGCAATCTGAAGATCCAAAGGTGTGTCTAGTGTTTCCTTTTTTAATTTCAAGTAATTGACTGCATGCAAGGATATAAAATCTCTAAGAGAACCAGAATCAAGCAAAGCCCATACAGAATACCCATACAGCTTTGCAGCAAATACAGCTGGTCTCAGGACTAGACAAGCCTCATTCTTGGAACTTACTGCATTATGCTGAACAGTTGCAAAGGCACCTCAAGTAATTTTGCTGCCATAAGTTCTAATGAAAATTTTTGACTCATTCATCAAATGTGATGTGCTTCTTTTAGAATTGATTTAATAAATATTCCTAGCCCAGGATCTATTTCAGAAGAATGGATCTCAGGGGATGAACTGTGGTCAATTTCACTGTCATCATCCTTTGACAATTTCCAAGTAGGTTCAGGCAACTCTTCAATTATGGGAAAAAATTCTTCAGCCTTCTAATTCTTCAGCATTCTGAGTATGTAAATCACAATTCCCATTATCTCCTATATTGGCTATGAGATTTTAAAGTCTGTCTCTTTTTCTAGACAATACAGCATTATACCAATTTATATGATTGAAACATGGCTTGTTAATGTACCTAGCTTCAATACTAACATGGTTTTGAGGTAATGATTATAAATAGTATATCATAGATTTGATTGAAGACTAAGTTTGACATAAAATTTCTCTTTCAACTTACAATCTTCCTTTACTCCCAGATATATGGTTTTAACATGATCTCTTAGTAGGCACATTGCAACAAGGTTATATGTTTCTCCCATAGGATAGTTTTATAGAATGTGGGTGGACACTTCAACATCAAAATTGGTGCAGCAATCATGTAAGTAATACAATTCAGGATCAATTTAAATGACTTCAAATTCTCAATTCAGGCCTTTGCAAATTTCAATGTGGGTACTATCACTTGAGTAAAATTGCATAATATTTAGCATGTACTGTACCATCATAGCTGGAGTGTCACCCATATGCCTGCAAGGATGATGATGGGGATTATGCTCTATCCATCCAGGCTCATGGGGAGTAGGTGTCTACATAAAATAATGATATTTCATTGTCTCAGGAGATAAGCTAACCAAAACTTTGCCTCCTTCTATGAATGCTGAGGTAGACTGTTTCACATCAGGTTCAATATACTCCTAGCTAAGTGACAAAATTCTTTGCAATGGAAACATTTATTGGCTGTTAATAATTCAGATCCCTCTTTATCTATCAGACAACTGAGGAGTAGAACACCCCATGTCTGACTCCCATGTGGATATTTCAGGATTCAATTTATCACACCAAAGTCCTTTCTGGATAATGTGACAAAGACCATTCCATTGCTTAATAACCTTCTCAAACTCTTCAGAGTAATGACAAGAAGAGTTTTGATGTAATTGTAATAGAATTTCCGAAAAGTGCAATAATTTAAAGAAAAAGTGTGATCAAGTCCTTGAGAGTGTGATTCATTTTGGAAGTGTGATTCAAGGAAACAGCTAAATGCAAATGGGATTGCCAGCTGGTACATGGGTTTTTTATATTTCTCTTCTATCTTACAAGAATGTTCTTAATCTAAGATTTCAAACCCTTCTGAAATTCTATACATTAAAATAGATTTAATATATAGGAAGGGACATTTGACCCTGATGACTCAGAAGATGAATAACCCCCCAAACAAGTGGTAGAGGCAAAGCCAACAACTGGACTTTCAATTTCCACAATATGATGGCCTGGAATCATACTCTTTTCCTCATGACACTCTCCTCTTGCACCCCACATTCCTCTCAACACTACAATTCCCTGGCTGCATCATCCTGTCAGTAGATATTAATGTAATAGCACTAACACTTTACTAGTATAACTCTGCTCTTTTACAACATCGATCGTATTGTACATTTATTTGACCTTATGGGCATATTCACTAATGGATTTCTCATTCTGGTAGAATTTCTTCAATTTATTTCACATCTGCATCCTACAATTCAGTGGGAAGCAGCAGTTGAATAAATCTACAAAGAAGTCTTTCAGACACCAATCACCTTGGTTCAGAGAGTGTAAAAGTCATAAGCTTTCCCAGTCATATAATATGGGCAACCAGAAATTTGCGTGCTAACTTGCGTGCTTGCACACACTTGCGCACAATGGTATCTGCGCAAGCCATGCGCAAGTTATGTGCAAATGTACCTTAATGTTTTTGATAGAGGATCATTAAGACGATATTATATACTTCTGTGACCCAAATAACTAAACATTACCAACTTTATTGAACACGTCAATATTGAAGATTTAGCTCGTGCGACTGTTTCACCAAATCGGAGTTTGCCGGTAACCCTGTTTACCAGACTTTTACCAGCAAGAGGAGGCGGTTGCTTGAGATAGTGCAGGAAATATATAGATATTTTATTTGCCCAAATATTTTATTTGATGATTGGGAAGATCAAGAGATTGGAAATAATTAAAGGATAAAAGGCTATCCACCCCAAGCGAAAGTTAAAATGCTCCCCAATCTCAGAAATAATAAAAGTTCAATTTTTTTACATGTTATTTAATCTCTATCATAGCACATGTCATAGCGAAAGCTATATTATATTATGAGCTAAGCTGAACATTGCTTTGGAATGCAAGTTGTGCGCAAGCGCAAGGAAAGCCATGTGTAAGTGCACGCAAGCCATGCGCAAGCTGTGCACAGGCTGTGCGCAAGCTGCGTGAGTGATAAACAACTGCGCGCAGGCTGTGCGCAAGTGCCGCTTGAGCAACTAAAACAGAATGGTCTGTTATAATGTAATAATAGTATTAAATTCATTATTTCAAAGGATGGATGAGTTGTAGGAATGACTGTAGTAAATAAAATTTGAATTTTATGCAGATGAAAAAGGCTCCAGAATTTATTGATTTATGTACTCCTCCTCCCCACCTACATCCTATACCATTTCCAAAGGTAAAGAAGTCTAAGAGTTTTAGGTAATTCCTTCTCTAAAGTAAAAAGCCTACATAATTTCGTTTTAGAACACTTACTGTTGGAATATCGGTTAGCGCAAACAATTCAATTCCCATCTATGCTTATTATATTCAGTACTATATATATCACCTCACTATTCTGTCACCGTTATGCAGACTTTATCATTAGTTGCTTCATATGCCTATATTTTGTTGGTTTTATTATGTAGCCTTTGGCTCGAGAATATATACTTAAGGACGCTTATTTGTACAGTAGTCACTACGTGTTTACCTCCAATTTATTGCGGTTTTCTCATATTTCTTGAGCTTGCTATTGTCCTTTCAACACTTATATGGCTGGTAGAAGACATGATCACTCCTTTTAAACAATAGTACAGTGGGAATATGGGATATATGCGCAAACTCTGCACAAGTCTGGCGCAACACCGCGTTAATTTGGAATATGTGCAAGTGTGTGCAAGTGCACAGCCACATTATCCTGCGCAAGTGCACGCATGCACGCAACCTGGCATGCAAAAAACCTGGTGCCCATATAATATGATATTAAAAACACTTGTCAAGATGGATGAACTCTTCCATCTTCCACGTAAGCTACTCCTTTAGTAATAAATCTATGGTACCACTGTCATCATATTCCTTGAGAGAGATTGCTTAATTTAAGGCCTTTGAGAATAATACAGTCACAGACAAGCAATGTCAACTAATTTAATCAAAGTATTTTAAAGGCTCCGAAACCCATCGGAATCTTTCCGACCACATTTCATCCACTACATTTTGTCTGGCGGAAATTTTACCTAGGGGTCACCCAGATATCCCTGGCCTCCCCCGCTGCTGTTTTATTTACCCAATAGAATATATACCAATCGTTCATGCATGGATATGGGCAACGTCAATATATTATTCACGTAACGACTACCATACATGCATATCAGTAGCAAATCGATAGTACTTACTTGCAGAGGAGCCCATCTAGCTCCGTTGACCTTGTATGATCAGATGTATGTACCCAGCATATACCAGCCATCTATTAGATTATCGAGCATGGAGAGTGAACTAAGAAGTATGTTGTAGGTAAATAAGACTTACTAGCATTGTAAATCCTGTGAACATGTTCCACTTTCCTGTGTGTCGGGAATGGGAGCTCGAAGCACCGGAAACCGGTAGGATCTGTAAGGAAGAAGAACTAGTTAGATATAATTGCTTAGTCACAAGAGTCGAAGACTCAGACTAACTTTGTGCTAGATCCTAATGCAGCGGTGTGCGTACCTCTGGCAAATGCTGCCAGCAGCCACTATTAGAGACGTTAAACCAAAAGGGAACATATGAGGACGTACTTGCTACTATATTACCACTCTCTGCCTCGTAGAACGCTCTTAATCGTCCAAATGGTGTTAAGCCAAACGGTGTCACCAAAAAGGGCGCCCTAAGTGTAGTGATCCAGTAATGACGGGTAGAAGGGTTGAAACACTTACATATTACCCTAAACCATACGTGGGTCACATCAGATACTGAGAGAACGCGAGGACATCGTTGGGGGCACTCGACGACGAAGGGGACACTCCGAATGAAGTCTGTGACTCTGTGCGACTTGTGCCAGGCCTGTCACACGTCACGGCTCTCTCCCTCATTGTACATCGTCCCATGCCCTGTACTACATGCTTGCATCCCCATCGTCAGTATATACCTAGCCTCAGTTAACGCTAAACTGGCAATATATCATTAGGCTATACCCATATGTTGGAAATACGAGCTTGACGTTTGCCCCACCGGAAATCCGGCTGACGTCGGACCGTTACAGATCGTATCAGT
>JASFDD010000549.1:0-13262 GCA_036937055.1 Nidula microcarpa | reverse complement strand
ACCGGAGTCTCCGGTCACTTTCCTTTGCCCCTTCCGAGTTATTACTTGCCCGGCAACTCTAGGTCTTACCCGGAAACGAGTTCTTGACAGAGGGATGGGGCAGGAATTTGGAAGAGGAGTCATGAGAAGTCCTTGTAATAGCATCAATGGTGGGATGCAAGACAATGACATGGGCAAGGGGTGTGTGTGGGAAAGATGAGGGGAGGGTGGTGCACAGGGAGCAATGAAAGCTGTGTTGTGCAGGGAGCAAGGAAGGCTCTGGTGAGCAGGGAGCAGGAGGGTTGAGGGGCAAGGACAACAGGGTGACATGAGCTGCTGGTGGCAACTCTCACTTGGATCTGTCTCATGGACAGGCAATACTGAATGAGAGGGGTTAGTTAAGAAAGGAGGAAAGCAGGCAAGACATACACAACCTGTTTTTGTTCTCTATGCCAGGCAATGACACTTTGAGTAGAGGTTGATAGGGTGGAGATGGATGAGTGCAAGTCTGTCCACAGATCACATCCAAAGTGGTAATGAACCCCAAGTTGCATTTCATATGGTTCTTCAGTGAGGACAACATCTCTGGGCAAACCAGAGATGTTTGAGATGAGAATGTAACTAGTGAGCACAACATCTTTGAGCAAACCAGAGATATCTGAGATGGGGATGTAACAAGTGAGCATGACATCTCTGGGCAAACCAGAGATATTGATGAATGACAGAGTGAGTGAACCTGTTGACAGTGCACACAGCTGCCACTGTGGCCAATGTCCCAATTCCCAGGCCCTTTATTTGCCACCACCACCACTGCCAAACAACAATTGTCTTCTAGAAAATGACCAAACACCCTCTTCCTTAGCAGTCCCCTACCATCCTGTCATGTTCTGGTTTTCCCAGCACATAATCCTTCCTTTCTACATACCTTTGTGTTCTGGTTTGCCCAGTGCATGATCCTTCCTTTCCACATACCTTCATGTTCTGGTTTTCCCAGTGCATGATCCTTCTAGTGATGTGCCAGGCCTGGCCAAAAGCCTGAAGCTGGCTGTGGCCAGGCCTGAAATTGGCTGGGCCTAAGTAGGCCATGGATTAGGCTTGCAAAGGCCTATGGCTCAGGCTCTGCCCTTGAAAAGCCTTAGACTGCAGCCTGAGCTGTGGCTTTTAAGTGCTTCTGGAGAGTCCCTCAGCACATTAATGGCACCGGTAAATACCTGTACAGTATATCTGAATACACATGTAAATATCATCTGTATGTAAGCAGCAAGAAAAGAAATCTTGACTTTAATGGACACTGAGCAAGCACCCAGGATGTGTGCTCTGGTCAAAGCTCACAGGCCCAGACAATGTCGCCACTCCAGCAATTTCCTTGCACTGGAAGTCCATTGCTGCAGAAGCAGCTTGCTGTCAAGCTGAAGCATGTGCCAACACCAGGGGTTTGGTCATGTGCTGAGGATGAGGTGACACTTGAGAAAGATGAGGTAGAGTCAGAGGGAAGGGACAGCAAAGAGACTCAGAACAAATTTTCATGGGATAAGCTTCTTGCTGATGATGATGACATTGCAGACTCAGATAGGGAAGTTAATTATTTTTCAGATATTGAGTAGAAGTATGTATTTCCTCTTCTGTACAACCATGAGCAACACACCTGTAAGAAGCCATGGCCTGAGCCTAAGCTGGCCAGAAGCCAGCCTAAGCCTACTGCGACAGCTCAGGCTTCACTTTGATGAAGCTGTGACCGCCCAAAGCCAGGCCTAAGCCAGTGGCTTGGAGGCCAGGCTGGGCCGGCACATCACTAGATCCTTCCTTTCTACATACCTTCATGTTCTGGTTTGCCTAGTGCACAATCCTTCCTTTCCACATACCTTTGTGTTCTGATTTGCCCAGTGCACAATCCTTCCTTTCCACATATCTTTGTGTTCTGGTTTGCCCAGTGCACAATCCTTCCTTTCCACATACCTTTGTGTTCTGGTTTGCCCAGTGCACAATCCTTCCTTTCCACATACCTTTGTGTTCTGGTTTGCCCAGTACACTATCCTTTCTTTTCACATACCTAGTACCATAAAGACATCCTCTGGTTTGTCCAGAATACGATCTCTCATAGTCTCAGCTGCATCCTGAGTTGTATCAACAAAACTATTGCTTGTGTGTGCACTGCTATCTCCACTTTCCTTTGTCATTATGCACTGGTTTTCCCAGTGCACAAGAACTCCTCTCTTGAAATCAAGCTTTGGGTCACCCACTTCAAGTCATAATACCATGGTTAGCCTGCTTTGTGGTTTGCTCTGGTCATTTTAGGCTTCATCCTTCACAGGTGTACCCTTCCAGTAAGCAGTACTCTTATATTTTTGCATATACCACTAATGAAGGATATTGTAGATTTGGTTTTCTCAGGTTCTCCTAGCTTGCTAGAGCCCTCTCAGTTCCTCCCTTGAAATGTATGTATTTGCTGCACATGCATTCTGAGTTTGTTTTCATGGATCACTTGTATAGATGCCCATCAACCATTCTGACAGCTACATATTTTTGACCCCAAATGGGGACATTTTTTACACTCCCAACACTAAACACTCTATCTCCATCCCCTCTCTACCAACTAATCCCCAACAATATCTCTTTTTTGGGGATGACATTTCAGCTTGACTCTTTCAGGAGCCATGATGGTGGATGCAAGATCATATGTGGCTGGCATTTGTTCCAACAAAGCCTGTTTTCCAAGGCTATCCACTGGAGTGTCTACATGCAAGGATCACTGCTGTCCTGTCTATTGCCTACATGGATGTTCTCAGCATGAAGCCCATTTATCATGTCAACCCTGACATCAGCAACAGCTGGGGAAGGCTCAAAGACAACCTTCTTACTTGTGCTACTGTGCTCATGTGCATATACAGTATTTCATGTGTCAAGCCCTTCCCTCCCTCCATATTTGGACTCTTTGTGACACACAGCTCAGCTTTTCTTACCCATGAGGCCACTGAAAAGTGCAGGGACTGGTTCCTTGTTTGGATTGGGCTTCTCTCATACCTGCTTGCAGTTATTAAAAAGCCATTCTTCAACCGAGATGAGGCTACTGGTAGTGGAAACTGGTTTTGTGACTTAGTGGCTGCAGGATTCCACCAATCTACCATTGATGGCATAGCATCATTGACTATCAATACATTCTCAGTGAGTGTACCCTGCACCAGTGTGATTGTGGACTGGACACAACTGCATCATAGTCTTCCACCTGTTGAATGGTATTGTAAGCATCACATACCTGTCTGGTATCCCTGGACAGCATGTTCTCAGCCAGAATTTGTGCATTTGGCATCTTGTCTTATCCACAATTTCTTCCAACACTTTTCAACATTCTAAATCATCTTCTGATATGCTTCCAACTATTTCTGCCCATTTCCATTCTCACTTATCTCCAAACTATTGTCTTGATCCTATGACTCATATTTATACAATACTGTTACTACAAACACTTCCACTCAGATATGTTTCTGCTTCTGCTTCTGCTACTTTTATTATGTGTCAAGGACTTGTATTATCCCTCATCTCCATAGTGTTGCTACTTCCACTTTCATTATTACAATTAGTGATACTAGTATTTAAGTAGCTCAGTTTTGTACCTTAATCTACAATTTGAATATTGACTAAGATCCCACCTAGTCTTCCAACTAAGTTCTAAGTCTCTTTGCTTTCTGACCTCCAACTCCTTTCTGACTTCCCTTCTGGTTGATTTACATTGACTAGTCTTATCTTGCTCTCAGCACTAGACTTAGTCTCTAGTTGTCAAAACCCCAAGTCATCTCTGACAACTTTCTGACCCTGTGGTACTATCTTCTGACATGTGGACCACATTTAAGTTAGAACCCATGAGAACTGGAAGGGTGCAGCACATAAGCTGAAGCCAATGGTTCCTATCTGTAGCATTATGGTCAGAAACCCTTCCGATGTACTTCTGACATTTTCTGACATGGTGCTATTGTAACCTACATCCTCTAGTTCCTATTCATCTTTGGGAACAAGTCTTGACACACCTCCTGCCAATCTCTTGCAAGCATTACATCAGTCAAGCATTCCATCATCCCCATCACCACTGCCTCATATGGAAGCTAGCAGATCAGCTCCTACTAAATAGCACCCAGCTTCTCTTGATTTCTTTATTCAACAGAAGCAACACCAGCAGGAGCTAGAGAAGTATGAAACACCAGAAAAAAGAAATCTTTGCCTAGCATGTGAAAAGAATCCACCAATCAGGAAAGCAGCTGTATTTGAGTGGGTTGAGGACTATGTGAATGAGATGGACAACACCCATGTGTGGGTGCACAAGCCAGTCACTGGAAAATACAAGACTGATACTTTGCTGGAGGACTATTCTTCTGGGAAGCAGATATATAATGCTTGGGACAATGAGTGGGATGTATGTGAGATGTTTGGGGATGATATTGATGAAGATGAGTATGATGCAGACTTCATATATGAAGTTATGGGTATTCAAATAGATGGTCAAAAGACTGGTGCTGGAAGTGCTTGGGTTGATGGTGGTGCAACTACATCCCTATCTCCTAGAGATCCTCCAGCTGCCTGTCACACTGATTATGGGTTTTCTGCCACAGAAATTAGTCAGGAAACTGTTGATGATTACATTTCTCTGCAAACAGCACAGAGTATGCCCCCTCCATCCCCACTTATAACATCTGATGTCAGTACAGCTGTCATTGAGGTGTCAGATGCAGCAGCTGCCCTGACTCTTACTCTGCCAAACATAGTTGTGGACATCCAAAGACATTATGGGTTTGTCCCACCTCTGACAGCAAGTGCAGGTGTAGAGAACTTGGCATCATGGGATGAGTGTGTGAGGACTTCAGGTCGCATGTATGGCCTCATCCCTCCATCTCCCCCTCTTGTTGCTGCAATTTGCAAGTTTTTCTCTAACTACAGGCATGGCCCTCAGGTTGATTTGTGGGATCTCAGTGATTACAATCATCACACCCTTGCTCATGTTGGAATATTGGATTGCAGTTTGCAAGTGTTTTGTGATGTCACCTCATTTTCACATAGATCTCAGTTCCATTAGTTTACATTCTTGTGGCTTTTCTATAGTTTACTGCATTTGTATATTTGTTTCAGGCTTACAGTATATAGGTAGTCTACTATTGTTGTATGTACTCATCCATTTGCCCTCTTGGAACCCCCCCCTATCCTTCTGAGGACAAACTGTCTTCAATGTTGCCATGACTGCATCACTTATTTTAACAGCTCACCCTGAGATCACATCATGCATTGTTTGATTGCCAACTGGTCATTTCTTAGTTGACTACTCCTTGACATCTTCCTGTATGTGGAAGCTAGCATTGAAGAATGCAGATGCAGTCCTGTATGTTTGTTGTGTTGTTGGCACTAGTGATATGAGCATCTACACAGTTGCTCATATGCTCCTTCAGCAGGGTATTTGATTCCAAACTCTTCAGGATCTGCATTGGGTTCCTTCCTCTGGTTCTCTGGCCTCATGCTACACTTATATCCCACAGAAACTCTCTCAATACCAGTTTACAAGCACTGACTATGCTGCTTACATGGCACAACAGGATGCCATCCTTAATCTTCCTCAAGGTCGTGCTGCTCTTCTCCATGGGGGTATCATTTGGTGCTTGGCAAAGGAAGTGCTAAGGTTTGAACCTGCATTGGGAGGACCATCCCCAGAGGTGACTGTTTGGCAGGTTGGGCTGGAGATCTTTGATCTTCCTTCACAATCTCATTATTGGGATGATGACCTGACTGAAACTGAGCTGAATGTCATTTGTGGACTTCACATATGTCATACAGGTTGGTGCATGTGTAATATGATCACTCTCAGCAAATGCTTACTTATTTTAATCAACAGACAATGGCTCCCTGCCTGCCTTGAAGTCATGGTGGCCACTTCCACATAAGTGGGAAAATTGCACTGCTTGTGGAATGGGCTTTGGACACTGGACAGAATGGGATGAACATTGGTTCCAAAGCTGGCTGGAGGCTATTCAGAATGGTGCTCAACCTCTAACTCAGAATGCTTGGTGTGACAAGTTACATGGTTTGCCATTTGCATGTGTTGTTGGTCTTTCTCTACAGCAACATTCAGAAGCATTCTTGGATTGCAATGTTCCCCATATATAGATATTCCATTCAAATCATTACTTACCACACTAAATTTATGTATTATATAGATATCTTGGCATCATCATTATCAATCATACTGCCTCCTTTAAAATGTATATAAATCAAATTTTGCTGCACCTCTCTATAATTTGAATTTCATTACAATATTGAACATGCTGATACACACTGACATAAGCACTTGGTGCTCAGGCTTCACACTCAGCACACTCTCAGTGCACACTGAGCAGGTGTCAATTGTGCAAGGCCGTGTCTGCTGCCTCATGCAATTGATTTTGCCTCATGCAAATCTTATCTTTTTAACAACTTTTTACGCTGGTAAAAATTTAATTAAAAATGATTTATTTTCCCTTCCATTATTTAAATCATTTTTTGTTGCATTTTACATCTAAGTAAAACAATTCATATTTCTGATGGTAAAATCTGATGAAAATGTTTCAATTTACCCTTATTTTTTCTTTGGTAAAAGTAAAGTAAAATGATACATTTATCATTGTATAAAATCTTCATAATTATTTTCATTTTACTTTGGTTTTACATTGCTAGAAATAATTCATTTTATATTAAATTTACTGTGCTGTAAAATACAATGTAAAATTTAATCAATGATCATTGGATTTTACACGCATTTTACAAGATGTAAAAAGGCGAGGTGCCAGCTGTGTGGCTGCCCATCTGTAGCACCAACTAACCCGCATCCTCCCACATGTCCAATATAATAACATCGGAATGTCCCTTTAGTGTACGTGAGTGTATACATACAAATCGGCTAGTCTTAATCTACTGGGCCACGGATGACCTCAATTTCTCCATTTCGTGATCACATGATCAAGGTTTTTTAATTTTCATTTCTGCATTTATATCCCGCAACAAGTACACTATCTACTAAGACGCGGTGGCTCCCGAATTTACGATAGGCCTTATCTCCCTTTTAACTTCTGTAATGGTCGTGTTTGAACTGTTGAGTTGAAGATGTTGTTTCCGAGTTGGTACATGATCAAGGTCCTCCCACATTGCAGCAGGTCACAGCCTGTCGCAGCCTTGACCAAGCCTTGACAGTAACCTGAATGTATGGATTCCACACACTAGCATCGGCCGTGTGTTTCCCTGCTCAAAATATCGACAAAGATATAGTCTACGTCGCCTCACATACCTTCCCGCTGCAAGTATGTTTCGTATGATCTACTTTTACTTTCGCGATTTGACGTATTCTGTGTCAACCTAACGATCATGATGGGCGCAGCTGTGGCCTTGAATAATATTTCATTGGGTGCACTTCAAGTGCTTAAATATTTACAATACATGTGTAAGTATGTGCTATGCTGCTATAACTATCCTCGTGGTATGTATTAAAGAAACCGCAACGGCGATTTACTTCAAATCCACGCTGAACTTGCCGACCTTCTCTACATCTGCCTTCAGCGCCTCAATCTGTGCATTCACCATCCCAATCGAATCAAGTCCAAGGGCCACGTGCAGTGGGACATCAGGGTCGTTGGCGATGTTGTATATCTCGCGCACGCCCTTGTGCACGTCGCTCATGTCGAGGGGACCCTTGAGGAAGTTACGGATGGAAGCGACAGCGGACTCGGTGTAGGTGGGGTGCGGGGGGACGATCACAAGGGACTCAGGGCTGACTCCTCTGGTACGAAAGCCGCCAAGGTCAAGGATGGTTATCTAAGGAGGGGTTAAGGAGAGGATACAGTGCGAGCAAGGCATGCATACTTTGATATTCCAGGCGGGAACGATCTCCTTTGAGAGGGCTTCGCTGATACCTGCTAGAGCTATAAGGAAAGTACATTCAGCGGATGGACCTCGAAGAGGAAGAACAAGTCGAGCCAACTCACCATATTTGCTAGCGCTGTAGTATCCAATACCGGGCATAGCAGAGACGCCAGCTGCCGACGATACCTGAATCAGCCTCCCTCCACATGGCTTGTTAACATCCCTAAAGAACCTGATCGCCTCCCGCGCGACGTTCGTCGAACCCCAGAAGTTGACCTCAAACACCCCGCGTGCAACGTCGTCGGGTGTGCCCTCGATCTCGCTGAGACAGCTGTACCCGGCATTATTATGCACGACGTCGATACGGCCGAAGGCTTCCTGTGCTTTGGCGAAGGCGGCGATGATGTCGGAGGGTATGGTCACATCGAGCTCCAGGACGAGGAGCTTGGAGGAGTCGTATTTGGCGGAGAGGTCGGCAAGTGCGGAGGGCTTGCGGAGCGTGGCGATGGCGATGTCGCCTTTGGAAAGAACATATTCGACCATAGCGCGCCCAAAGCCTACGGAGGTGCCGGTGACTCGAAGGAGGGTTAGGAGATGGCAAACGAGGACGAAATGACAAACGGGACGCACCGAACCACACTTGGGGAGACATTTTGTAGTGTTTTTTCCAGGTGGTAGTGCAGCGAGTGACAGACTAGTGCGGGGAAGTGAATCCAGCATTATTTCACATCCATGTCACAGATCTACTTATCCCTGAGAGATAGAGAACAGTAAGCAAGGCAGACATGCTGGAACGCGTTATCGATCTGAACCGGCGCGGCAGCAGGAGTTGGAGGCGGAGATGAATACCAGTTGAATACCATTACTCACACAGACAGCGGGGTCAGTTGCCATGCAAGCGCTCAAACATCTAAATTTAGATGCACACAGTGGCGGTGTAGTTGAACGCGATGATGTTGTCTCGACCACCTGTCCTATTCAAACATGCATAGCAGTTCAGACCGCAGGGGCGCGGTCCCGCACTGTCCAATCTTCAGCTTCAACGTGCAGCGTTGACTCATACTCAAGTTGACTCTGAACGACATCCACTATGATTTAACTGGGACGTGTTCCGACTGTCATTTCATCAAATCATGTCCTTATCGCCATTTCTTTACTGTAGCTCTTTTATTGCGGCAATTATCCCGCGACCCTTCTTCTGCAAAAGTTCACCAATGCCCACCTATATACCAGATGACATTTAGTATGTCATAGCAGAATATATTCGCTTCAAATCCATGTCGGATTTCTTCAAGTTGATCTCTCTCAACTGTGTATTGTTCCATATAGTCTTGGATGAGCGATATAGAGAGGTGGAATGAACAAAGCTCAACCGACAAATAGCGAAAAACTTATTTGCCTGCAGTTAGTACTATCCCGTAACAGGTGTTTGAATCGCATCGTGTTTGAATTGGTCCTCTCCTGCTCTCAATATTCAACCAATCGTCATGAAACTTAGTACATAGGTCAATTCAGCTCTATTCTTCACGAATATTAACTTTTTTTTGCGGAAAATGCAGAAGTGTACATTATAATGCGAGAATTGGTAGTTTTATGCAAGATTTTGGGTTAGTGTAACGAAATCAAATATCAGATTGCTCCAGATCTCTCCGGCCGATTTTTCTAACAACTCATGGACATGTTCTAACCTGCGACAAGATCACACTTCTCAAATTTCATAACACCACCTTCATGTGCGATGAATCCAGTAACGAAATTGTATCGGAGGAAGCTTTGAGCGTGATGAGGATGTGACAATTAAAGCTCCGGTTAAACACACTTCCACAGTAGCATAGCTGGCATGTCGCGTCCCCGCTTCTGATTAGCCAGATTGTCCTGCCAAACGTGCTGACTAAGTGCCGATATGCCTTTGATGTGACATCTGCATTACCACCGATTCAATCACTTGATATTTTGACCTCGCCCCCTCGGAAGCACTCCGTTACTCTCCCCACAGGTGAATATTTTAACTAAGTTGATATTAATGCATTAAACTCATTTTAGCACCACTGTGCAAAGTATCAGAGGGAGAGAACGAAGTTAAAGTACTCAAATTTCGATTTTTCTAAAATAATTCAAACACCCGATACGCGATAGTATCTATTTTACTTTTCTACTATTTTACACATCCATTCAAATTTATTTTGACAGAAAGCAAGTAATCGCTCGCCACATCAATTCAATATTCTATTATGTGTTCCATTTCGGACGTCCTATTTACCAATGTCGAAGGGAGCACTGAAAATCGGACACAGAAAGGTCACACAAGGCAAGCACTAGTGTCCGGTGAAATGGAGTGCTCCCATGCAAACTCGAAGATATTGCGGCTTTCTACTACTATAATTAACAATAAAAGCACGTTTCCAAAGAAAAATAAGTGTACCATTCCTAAGTCTGAGGCTTTTCAGGAGTTAGTCCATGAGCTCCAATGGGTGACTGCTTGAGGATCTGCACAACACTGCTAGTGTGGAGGAAAGAATGAATGCAGGTTCCCCGGTACCTTTAACTGCAAAATAATGTTGGTTTCCTTTGCTCTACTTGGTAGTAATCTCCCCAGCACAGTGGCCATAAAGCTTGGTGAGGCTTTGAGCATTGAATGTTGAGGTACTAAACTGTTTGAATCTTCCAAGTTCAACCAGAATGCAGCAGCAGCACTTGCTCACAACATCAGTCTCCATGCTGAGTATTGTCAATGGGCAACCACCGATTCCTTCAATTGGCGTACACCACTTTATAATTGTTAGTTCAATAAATGGCTGATTTATGTACAATATGACTAATTCAAAAAGCTTTACTGCTGTCCGCCATGTGGTCCAGATGGATTAACCCTTGACTGACAACAAATTAATCCATGCACTATTTGCTGCTAGTATGTTAGAGTGCTTTGATTAACCCGACTGATCATTAATACTAGTACCATCTCCAGCTATTCCCTGGGTACTAGTAAAGGCCGTTTTTACGTGAGTTCCCCACCTTCTCTTTAACAACTGTCATTAAACTGTGATTCTCGTGCCAGAATCCTGCAACTGGAGCTGGCGGTACAACGACTGGCTGACCATCTGTAGCACAGACTAACCCGCATCCTCCCACATGTCCAATATAATAACATCAGAATGTCCCTTCAGTGTACGCGAGTGTATACATACAAATCGGCTAGTCTTTGTCTACTGGGCCACAGATGACCTGAATTTCTCAGTTTCGCGACCACATGATCAACGTCCTCCCGCGTCGCAGCAGGTCGCACCCTGTCGCAGCCTTGACCAAGCCTTGACAGTAACCTGAACGTATGGATTCCGCGCGCCAGCATCGGCCATGTGTTTCCCTGCTCAAAATATCGACAAAGATATAGTCTACGTCGCCTCACATACCTTCCCGCTGCAGGTAGGCTTCGTATGATTTACTTTTACTTTCGCGGTTTGACGTATTCTGTGATAACCCAACGATCACGATGGACGCAGCTGCGGCCTTGAGCAATATTTCATTGGGTGCCCTCCAAGTGCTTAAGTACTTACAGTCCAAATGTAAATATGTGCTGCTATAACTGTCCTCGTGGTGTGTATTAAAGAAACCGCAACGGCGATTTACTTCAAATCCACGCTGAACTTGCCGACCTTCTCTACATCCGCCTTCAGCGCCTCAATCTGTGCATTCACCATCCCAATCGAATCAAGTCCAAGGGCCACGTGCAGTGGGACGTCAGGGTCGTTGGCAATATTGTATATCTCTCGCACGCCCTTGTGCAAGTCGCTCGCGTCGATGGGACCCATGAGGAAGTTGCGGGTGGAGGCGGCAGCGGACTCGGCATAGGCGGGGTGCGGGGGGACGGTCACAAGGGATTCGGGGCTGACTGCTCGGGTATGGAAGCTACCAAGTTCGAGGATGGTTATCTGAGGAGGAGTTAAGGAGAGCATACAGCGTGAGTAAGGTAGGCGTACTTTGATGTTCCAGGCGGGAACGATCTCCTTTGAGAGGGCTTCGCTGATACCTGCTAGGGCTATAAGGAAAGTACATTCAGCGGATGGACCTCAAAGAGGAAGAACAATTCGAGCCAACTCACCATATTTGCTAGCGCTGTAGTATCCGACACCAGGCAGAGCAGAAACGCCAACCGCGGACGATACCTGAATCAACCTCCCTCCACATGGCTTGTTAACATCCCTAAAGAACCTGATCGCCTCCCGCGCGACGTTTGTCGAACCCCAGAAGTTGACCTCGAACACCCCGCGCGCAACGTCGTCGGGTGTGCCCTCGATCTCGCTGAGACAGCTGTACGCAGCGTTATTATGCACAACGTCGATACGACCGAAGGCTTCCTGTGCTTTGGCGAAGGCGGCGACGATATCGGAGGGTACGGTCACATCGAGCTTCAGGACGAGGAGCTTGGAGGAGTCGTATTTGGCGGAGAGATCAGTGAGTGCGGAGGGCTTGCGGAGCGTGGCGATAGCGATGTCGCCTTTGGAAAGGACATG
Organism: Nidula microcarpa; assembly: GCA_036937055.1. Lineage (NCBI taxonomy): Eukaryota > Fungi > Basidiomycota > Agaricomycetes > Agaricales > Nidulariaceae > Nidula > Nidula microcarpa. Next base: position 909 of record JASFDD010000549.1, on the reverse strand, counting down.
TTCGACCATAGCGCGCCCAAAGCCTACGGAGGCGCCCGTGACTGGAAGGAGGGTTAGGAGATGGTAAACAAGGACGATATGACAAACGGGACGCACCGAACCACACTTGGGGAGACATTTTGTAGTGTTTTTTCCAGGTGGTAGTGTAGCGAGTGGCAGACTAGTGCGGGGAAGAGAATCAGAGTCTATCCCTCCTCCAACGGCCCTCTTTATGTATGCATTTTTCCAACATGAATCCAGCATTATTTCCCATCCATGTCACAGACCTACCATCCCCGTGAGATATAGAACAGTAAGCAAGACGAACGTGCCGGAACGCATTATCGATCTCAACCGGCGCGGCAGCAGGAGTTGGAGGCGGAGATGAGTACCAGTCGAATACCAGTCGAATACCATTACTCATACAGACAGCGGGGTCAGTTGCCATGCAAGCGCTCATGCATCTAAATTTAGGTGCACACAGTGGCGGTGTAGTTGAACGCGATGATGTTGTCTCGACCACCTGTCCTATTCAAACACGCATAGCGGTTCAGACCGCAGAGGCACTGTCCCGCACTGTCCAATCTTCAGCTTCAACGTGCAGCGTTGACCCATACTCAAGTTGACTCTGAACGACATTCACTATGGTTTAAGTGGGACATGTTCCGACTGTCAATTCATCAAACCGTGTCCTTATCGCTATTTCTTTACTGTAGCTCTTTTATTGCGGCAATTATCCCGCAACCCTTCTTCTGCAAAAGTTCACCAATGCCCACCTATATACCAGATGACATTTAGTGTTGGAATTACAAACCGCCGTCTGGATATTATGCAGGCCACACGGACTATTAGTGGACTCGCAGATCATCTATTTGGACTTAGTATTGCGGGCATTCAGCGCTCTGCTATGTATTATATTTTGTTCATTTT